>DWHP01003266.1:0-13572 GCA_018247895.1 Parnassius honrathi
ACTAAAACAATGGCGACCGTCAAGCGCTTATAACGATTTCGGTTTAACTCGAGGTTCCGTCGCGAGTGCAATTTTCTCCGGACGCGGCGCTGCCTGGCCAGCTTCAAACCAACAGACTGGCTGAGCGGCTCGGCCGCAGTTTGCCACACCCTCCCCGCGCCCCCGCTCCAAATCCGGCCCTCAATCGGGCGCAAACAGCTTCCGTCATGGCTTTCTTTTTACAAATATGTAAATAAAGTGTTGAACTTAAATACTTGTTTAAAGTTTTGGAATATTCATCTTTTTAATACTGTTTTATGCAATATTTGTTACGTTATTCTAATAAGGCTCATCGATGTTTTTCTGATTAATTAGGATTTGTCGAAAGCGTGATTTGTTAGAAAGTGAAAATTATATTAGCAGAAAAAAGAAGACGTTGTGTTTCTACTGATAAAACTTAATGAAACTGAATTTTGATACGGTCCTTTTTTAACCATCGGGGTTTATTATGGGCCAGAAAATAAGGTTTTAAAAAGACTTATTTGTAAAGTTAAATTATGTAAAAACCAAAAACATTACACTTATTTGAACCTTTAACAAAGAAAATATTGGTCTGGTGTCTTATTTTTTATTCGTATCGTTTAAATATTTAAAATATTGAGTTTTGAATTTTTTTGTTATCCAGTATATATATATACACCAAACAAGGCCTGTGAGTGGATTTATTTATTTTTAATCATATGAAATCGGACACATATTACATCTTATTTTTAAGTGGAGCCTCCTTGGTGGCAGAAAAGTCATGGATGCCCTCATTGTGACAGGCGACGGAAGGAAACTAAAACCGGAGGTAGGCAGCAACATGTTCTTGATAACAATACAAAAATAATAAAAAACTGCAGCTAAGTCTATTGGTCTTAGTCCTCATGGGTGACAACACATCTTCATTTGGTTTTTAATCGAGGATAGTTGTAAATGTCTATGGGTGACAGCATCCACTTACCACCAGTTGCACTGTGTGCACGTTTGTCATCCTTATTCTGAAAAAAAATATTTCCAAGTTGCGAGACTAAAAGACGTTGGATATCAATCTAAAAAATATTGTAGTTCGACATCCTGTGCTAATAACATAACACCTGAAACGTAATTACACGTCATTTAGCGCCGATAATACTGCTGATTGACAGCTTCATTATGTTTTTATTTCGGGGAGCTTCCCTTGCTCGACACGCTCACATTCAACGGCTTTAATAGAGACATCTAAATTATCAGTTTGAAATAGAATGCAATACCATTTTAGTGAAACCACTTTATTAGTGTTGTCACTTATTTTATCGACAACTATTTTTAATATATTTTCTCAATTTATTTATATCCAAACTTTTCGCATAACATATCCTCGTAGTTTTCTCAATTTCTTTTAGTATACGTATCCAAGTTTTATTAGTTTTCTTGTAACATTTCGTATCTCATTCCTATCTCCAATGTATTCTATCTTTCAATATTAATTTGAAAGGCTAGCTTAAGTTTTGTTAACGAGGTTTTTTTTTGTAAAGTTGAAGTAACTAACGAAATCACAGTCCACCTGACGACAAGTACCTACTGCAGCCCATGGATACCTGATAAGCTAGACCAGAGCGCTCAAGATATTTAAAATGGTTTTCTAAAAAAAACAACCTTCAAAAACAGCAAGAAGTTTCTTAATTGTCCAAGACACGACATAAAATCGTTAGGTGAAAGAGTCTTCATGTATCTTTTTGAAAGAAATAAAAAATTTATTACAATTTTTTTACCAAAACAGTAATCGACAGTACTGAAATTCTGGGAAAATCACTTAAAGACACTAAAAATTTAAATGTGTCAATTGTTTTAGCTATTGAGCTAATCGGGCCTATATATACCACACATCGTATATTTTTCAACACTATTTTTTATTTTTCGTAGTCATAGCATATCATAGTTCCAAATCATAACACTTGAGTAATGATCACGAAGTTTCTGAAAAGCTTAGAGGATCCGAACAAGCCACTTATTGGTCCTAATTACTGGATTTTAAGGAAAATGGGGCTAATTCTACCAGAAAATAAATTAGGAAAAGCCTTATATATTTTTTTACACGCGTTTGTCTCTTTTTTCGTGCTTACCCAATATATGGAACTGTTTGTGATTAAGTCGAACTTAGATCTGTTGTTAACCAACTTGAAGATATCAATGATGAGTATAGTATGCATTTTAAAGGGAAACACCTTCATATTTTGGGAGAGAAAATGGAGAGAACTCATCGAGTATGTTTGTAAAGCTGATATATATGAAAGAAATAGCAAAGATCCAGTTAAATCTAGAATTGTCGATTCATATACGAAGTATTGCCGTCGAGTGGTATACTTTTATTTGATTTTGATATGCTTGACTACCGTGGCAGTGATAAGTACTCCATTACTGAGGTATCTATCTTCATCAAACTATCGAAAAGCCTTACACAATGGCACAGAGTTGTTTCCTCACATCTTTAGTTCATGGGTACCATATGATAAGTACAATCCACCGGGTTCCTGGATAACAATTATATACCACACCGTGATGTGCATTTACGGAGGTAGTGTTGTGGCGGCATACGATACCACCGTAATAGTCATTATGGTGTTCATCGGTGGGAAAATGGACTTACTCAGGGAGCGGTGCAAGCAAATATTTAGTACCAACAGTTCAGATGTAGATCATAAACAAGCTGAAGCAACTATACGGGAGTTACACGAGATCTACGTCCTTTTAACGAAGTAAGATTCAATTGTACTATAGTTTTGAGACGGCTTTTAGCAATATTTTGTTACTTTTATAAATTTATAATATCGTGTGGTTTAACCATTACAATCCACTGTACGACACGGGACTCTTACGTTAAAGGGATAATTTGCCCTACCCCGCTTGTCAGGATTTTTGAAGATTGCAGCACCACAAATTTTACTCCAACGCTGTTCCTCTCTGCCGGTCCGTGTATTTACTATTATTACGCAGTGGCGGAGCCACATAACTAAACGTAAATATCTTTTTCTTTCGCTCAAGTAAAACCCAAACAGCTTTTTTCGAAGCCACCGAAGGTATGCAATTGCTTATATGACATACAATCGAGTTTTTTTTGCGATGAGCAGCAAAGAGAGCTACCCTCCAGGAAGCGATGGAGCGAGGTGGTGAGTGCTGTTAGCATATCCCGCAGCCGGCTGCGTGGTTTTGTGGGACTCACTCCGAAAAAACCTAAGTGCCTACCCACTAAACACCACCTGAGATTGACTTTGGTCTGGAGGGTTCTTCTGCCATATCTGAAGCAACCCCCTTGGGGAAAGGGGGGCGCAGGTCTCGCCAGCCGAGTGTTCCATATTTATTCGCACGGCTAGGGTCGGGTGTGGTTCAAGTCTCCACACGAACACTGATTGGCTGCGTGGTTTGTCGCATTTCGTTGCAGTGTTGGGTAAGCGAAACGAGTCGCGATGCTGGGTGACGAGGCGGCGGCTTCATTCGCTGTCCGTAGGAATTTTCCCCCTGGCGTAGTTGTTTACGAGCCTTCATCTTCTTTTGGGAGGACGGCGATCTTTCCCACCGACCTCCTCAGCAGGCCGCCTTGCGTTCTGACTTCAACATTACAGACTATCCATCTGGTACTGGAAAGGTCTTATTGAAGACCGCTCTTGGCCATACGTTTATGGGAGATTGTCGTCTGCTATTACGACGAGGTCGTCTTCCTTTATTTGTTTCTGCTGGGCATTCCTCGACTCTCCTCGTGGTAACAACGTAGGAAGGTATTCTCGCATCCAGCGTCACCAATATTCATCTGCCAGTCCTTGTGCCGCCCTCCAGGTTTATCGATCCGTCGATGAGCACGTCGCGGTAATCGGAACGTTGGTAGGTCTCAAAATGAGGAAGTAATTGGGGTTAGAGCCTTTTCATCGTTGACTCCTACAGGCACGTGAGTTAGAGGTCTGGAGTTCACTGTACTTTCTGCTTCTACTAGCAGTGTTATTATTGTATCTTCCTTGGGGCTCTTCTGGTGGAGGGTTGCTTCGAGCGCCGTCAAAACGGACTGCATGAGTCGTTACCATGCGCCTCCCTGGTTGGGCGCACCCGGTGTGATGAGCTTCCAATCTGTGCGATGCTTTAACGCGAAGTCCTTCAGTAGTGGTTCCTCTATGCCCCGTCGTAACTCGGTGACTGCTCTGTGGAAGTTTATGCCATTATCCGAATATATCACCCTAGGACACCCGCGCCTAGCGGCCATGCTCCTTAGGCCATGATTGCCGATTCCGTGGTTAAGCTGTGTACCAATTCAACGTGTACTACGCGCGTCGTTAGGCAGATAAATAACGCAACTTATCTATTCTGTGTCTTTGCTGCCCGCCCTCTCGTCCAGTTGCTGCGGCCATTATTTCTCTTCTCTGTGTAGAAGTGCCGATACGGTGAATCATTGATCACAAGCGTATTTTACTATGATGTTCATGCGCATCGCCTGGTCTGCGTCTTTGTAGAGTCCGTCCAATATACAACTCGATCCGATCTCACTCTATGTTCATTTTGAATGAATTCCGCGAGTCGTACGCCTATTAGGTTCGCCTGTAATTCTAATGGCGGTATGCTTTGATTTCTAATCGGGACGACTTTCGCCTTGGCCGCTACTGACGTGACCCTAACCGTACCCGTCGTGATAATGGATATGCCAATATGCTGCAGATGCGTACGCACGTTCACTTACGTCATTAAATATGTGAAGCTGGCTTTCTACTACTCACCCCGTAGGAACGTAACATCGTGGAAGACATAATTGTGAAATTTCTTCGACGACTTGCAACCACCTCTGAAACTCGTCCACTGCCTCCTCGGGAATCTTGTCGTCCCACTCGATCCTGTTCATCCGCCACAGGTTCTGCAGCAGGATTTTTGCTGTAATGGTGAGGTAGCTGAGCAGTCCGAGTGAGTCAAAAACTGACATGAAAGCGCTCAGTGCCTCCTTCTTGGTCGGTGGGCGATGGAGTATCTTCACTTCGTACGACACCCTGTTCATAGACGTGTTAAATGTCAATGCTTCTCCTCGGTCATCCATAATAAGCCTAGGGTCCTTCCGGGGCCATCATATGTCACTCCCACCTCCTTGGGCTTGCGTGCAAGCAGCTGCTTCAGTTTATCTTATAATAAGGTTGCATGATTCGAATTCCATCCCGCCAAGTTGAAGTTTACTTTTCCGTGCACTTCAGTAGCCTAGTTCGATTGCCTCCTCTAGCGTGGCGTATCTATCTAAGTAATCGTACGTATAATGACTATTCACGATTGCGTTAAGAGCACGCGGATGTGTCTCGGCATATGCGCGCGTTGTAATCTCTAACACTATGTGCAAGGAAAGGCCAAGTCCTCGCTCGGAAAATTTTCGATGTCATTTCCTACTTACGCGGTGGTCTCTTAAGTTTGTCATCCCGCCATAAAAAACCGTTGCGCGGGTTGGTCGCGGCGGTCAATCTTAACGCGTAAAAAGATCTTACGAATATCCACGGACACCGCTATCTCGTATTCGTGAAGCCGAAACAGTATACCCGGTAGGTTGCGTAACAAGTCGGAGCTGTCTAGCAAATAATCGTTAAGGTACTTGCCTGAGCCGTGGTAGCTCAGATGGTTAACAGTGCTCAGCGGTGAAGGAAAACATCGTGAGGAAACTGCATATCTGAGAAATAAAGAAAAAAAATATTTCGAATACATGTGAAGTTCGCCAACACGCATTGGGGCAGCGCGGCGGACATTTCCTTGCCCTAAAACCCTCTCAGAAATGAGGGTAGGCCTGTGCTCAGCAGTAGTATAAGTCCCTTATATAGGCTGTAACTTTACTTTACTTTACTTGCCTGACGTGCGAGCTATTGCGTCAAATATGAGCCTCACCTTCCCTGGATTGTTCGGATTCCTTACAGTGAAATGCGGCCGTTACTAACTCTTCGGATCCTCCTTCACGGATCCGTCGACTTCTCTTCTCTAGGAGGTTATTCATTTGCGTTGTATACGCATCTCTGAACTCCGGTGACTGGTCCCTCTTCCTCTCGATAGTTTGGAGTCTTAGTGCCGTCTCATAGTTTGGCGGCATCGTGATGTCGTCGTCCCTCCACGGTAATGCAACCTGGTACTGCTTGCCGACGATCTTAACGGTACGCTTGAAAATGTCGACAGTGCGTTACTCCTATTGCCGATCTCGTGTTGTCTCTTCAGGAGATCCGTTAACTCCTCGTTTGTACTGACGAACTTCTTGACGTCTTCCTCTTTCCGTCCGTTAGCATTCAATTCATGCAGCACCGTTTCACTATTTTTCTTGCACATTACTCACAGTGCGGTTCTCTGTATGACCGGATGGGTCATATGCATATACAATAACGATCTCGCGACGATGGGCTGCTTACGAAGTCCTGTCCGTAAATTAGGTGTTACTATTAAATGCCAATTATGCCACCCGATTAACACTAGGTTTTGCATTATCATAGCAAATTTCGCTCGGTAATTCACACAAATGTTTTAACTGTATGCACTACTACCCACTCTACCGACGGACTGCGAACCTAAGTTAAGTTATTAATTATCCGAGCACTAACTACGTACGTATCATTCTTCGTTTTACCACGTATTCCCATCTTCACTACGCGGCTTTAGCTTCCCTTTGGCTATTCGATATGGTACGTTTAGTGGTCCTTCCGCACCTAACTCACGAGCTAATTTATCATCGATAAGCGAGATCGTAGGCCCTTCGTCTAGGAGCGCGTAAGTTTCTATCTCCCTACCTTGCGGTCCTCGCACTGTTTCGTCTGTCGTCTGGGATCGCGATGTTTCCGGCGTTTGGGTCTTCTTGGCATGGAACAGTACGTGGTGAAGGGCGGTGCAGCCATAGACGCCACATTTCTTCGACTTTCATCTCAGACGCCGATGCTTGCTGCTCAGACACTTAAAATACGCATACTTATACTCTTCTTTAACACACTTCCACCGGTTATCAGAGTAGATCTGGTGCCGCTTCTTACACTTAAAAAGTGTTTGTGTTGTGGTGGTGATCACATGGTAGTTATCACTATCGGTAGCTTCTCGGGCGCTGAATGATCCTACGTCGCTGAGACTATTCTCTACGCGGCGTGTTACTATAACCTTTTTCGACGACTGCGCTGCTCTCTTTACGGGCACTGCCCTAAGCGGCGCGGCGGACGTATAGGCATCACTAACGCTCAGTCAGCCTCCCTCATCATGAACTTAGACAATGTAACGATATTCGCTTCCTCAGCACTTCCGTAGCGCTCCGCATAATCTCACCAACGTGACCATAGGTGAGCACTTAGTTCACTAGTGACCTCCCCAATTAACACGGGATTCTGTATATACCCTTTATCGTCTACGTTCTACATTATGCAGACTATATCCTGTAGCTTTATTGCAAACGCGTTTAACTCTTGAGCGGTTTGATCTGGGTGCGGAAGACATCTCAAATCCTCTAACGCACGATCTATTATAACTTTCGGGCGACCAAAACACTGCTCCAATGTCCGCATAATATCCGTTGGGTCTCTCGCGGTAAACAACATCGCTGAGAGTGCTTACCAAGCCTTGCCACGTAAACAGTTTCTTAATCTTGCCATATTTTTCGTATCTGTGAATCCGTATAGCTTAGTAGATTTTTTTTCTTTCATCGCAGCCTTAAATGCTAACCAGTCCGCGGCTGATCCGTTAAAAACAGAGAAACACTGCATCTGCTTCGCGGTAGCGTGCTTAAATCGTACCATGCTTTCTAACGCTTCGGTAAGTTGTTTGATTCCCTCTCGGGGCGAGTGATCTACCTCTATCCCGATCCCTATTAATCCTATCCGGCAATACACGACAACTCGGGCGACGTATCGCCTGCACTAGATCGACGTGGAGCGCGGACTGACACAGGCGGTGGGGCGGCTCCCCCGCACAGTTTCCATATTGTCTAACCACTGATCGACACGAGATCTATTCTCGGCGACTACAACTGCATCGAGACTTTTCCTATCCGTTTCTTTTTGTAATTGCGCAAAGTACCTAGCATGTTTCTTTTTAATTAAATCTTCTTCGATTTCTAACTGTTTTATTCGAATCGCGGCGAGTTCTTCAGCTGCGATATATTTGATTTGTTTAATTCTTGTTATCGCGCTAGCTGTTGACGGGGCTGAAAGAACTGACAGGGCGCGCCGTACGGGCCTCCGAACAGCGTCAATAACTATGGTCGCGGCGGGTTGTATCGTCGAACACGTTTCGGTGACCGGAAGATCTTCTATAATTGTGGCGAGTGTATCGGTATGCGGTGTGAATGTACTAGTGTCCAATACTCGCTAGATCGTCGACACTGGCATAGCGCGGCGGCCCGGGTACGGGCATAGCTGCCGGCGTAGGCGCGGACGTGGCTTAGGGAGTGGGTGTCGGTGATAGACAGTGTAAGGGGAACTCGAGGGCTCCCTCGTAGACGCGTACTCCTACCAGCATTTCATGGTCGTTCCTGGCTTTCTGGCTTTTTGTTTTACGCATGATGTTCCATGCCGCGGCTTCCCATCGTCTCCAAAAAGATGCACGTATGGTTTGCCGTTCTCACCACAAGGGGCGTTACCAGAAAAAAACGTTTTGCACCATTAAGTGATATTCAACTGGCTGCTTAAAAGCGGTAAGAAACAAGAAGGATTATGAGTTATGACGTTCAATAATGACGTATTACAATGACGATGACGGACTACGCTCAGTGGCGAAGCTGGGGCTCCAAACTAGGCCAAGTCCAAGATATGGTTTTGTTGTTTTTAGCACTTTTATAAAAATACACCAGACAGATAGATATAGAGCCGATAGATAGATTGTATGACATATCAGCAGTTGCATACCTTCGGTGGCTTTGAAAAGAGCCGTTTGCGTTCGATTGAGCGAAAGAAAAAGATATTTACATACAACAAAATACAATACATGAACGAAAGAAAAGCATGAAAAAAGTACAAACAAACTATGTACAAAATTAAAAAAAGGACTCCTGACAGATGTGAAACATTGAAACTATTTTGTTTAAGTTATATGCATAGAAGAACAGATTACGAAAGGAATTAGATGTGGTATATGAAAAGATAAAGCGTTACAATTTTTTTTTACCATAAAATTAGCCGATAGCCTGTTTGTGCCATCTAGCGTATTCTTTACGTACCACCTTGAGAATCAATCAAATTTCGTTCGATAAAATGACTTCACCTATAGAATTAAGTAAATGGCGCTATTAAAATTTTATATACTGAAGGACTAAAGGAAATACTCTTTAAATACCTAAATACATGTTTTCTTTTGATTTATTACATTAGAATTTAGGCTTCACATTAAAAAAAAGATTGTAACAATTATTTGCTATAAGATTAAACTTATACCTAGGTATCTCATATTTTATGCTGCTGTTCAAAATGATATTTTTAACTCATATGATAATATAAATATTGAATTATTAAACCCTTAATTAAACTTTAATACTAAAAAGTCCCGTACCTATTAAAATATGAAGAAATGTTTATTGAATTAAAATTTCATTTTTAAAGATTTTACCCTTTCCTCGCCGATTTTACGCACTTTAACACACTTCAATTAATCAAAAGAAACACTATTATCCTCCCATTTTCACCAAAAATCTTTAAAAAATCATAATTTTCAACAGACACAACAAAAACAAACATAAACATTGAAATGTGAAGTGAACTTGCAAACGTATCACCCGCAGCCCGCAGCCCGCACGTCGGCGCACTCTTAAACAACTTCAGAGCAAAACCCAGCTTTTGTACCTCTACACTCTATAGGTTCCATAGTAATTGCTTTATAAATATTTCGTAGTTATATTTCATTATAGAACATTTGCCAGTGAGCGATCGTTTTCTCGAAAGCCCAGTAAAAAACCAACGCGTGCGAGAGACGAATAAATCAACTCCTTAATTTTGACAGTCCATTGCGTGTTCGCTTTGAGGCAGAAAGAACTCAAATTAGTGTATTTCGAATTGAAAGCAAACTGCCAAGTGTTGACGATACATATATGCTATGAGGTCATGACCTGTCTAGAACCGTTTACGAGTTATTTTATTAGTTCATATTATTGACTGAGCAATTTGATAGGGTAAGCCTGGCTTGGGCTTCTACGGAGGCTTCGCCACCGACTGTGCTCAGAAACATTTAAGTTTTCGAGTTACTATGCTCAGAAACATTTGAATTTGAGTTCTTCTCTCTTGACCAACGATTTTCTTTTTTGACCGACGATCTTATCTCGGTGATCTTCTATAATAATCTTCTCAGATGATCTTCTGGTGGTAATCTGCGACGATGGATCTAAGAATTGAAGTGTATAGAGAGAGCTAATGGACTGCATTCGAAAACTTTTAGCTTGAGTCACAAAATCGTTGTCAGTGCCTAGAAGACTGCAATGTAGTGGACAATTTGAACGACAAGTTCGTGGAAACTGTCCATGCGGTCGGAGTTAAGTTCTGTAAGACCCATCGCAGCAGAATACAAAATTTCTCCGATCACACTTTTAATCCTATGGCTGGTAGATGGGAAATAAATCTGCAGTCTTTAGCAGATTTGACAGCATACAGGCAACAGACAGATCGCCATATGCATACAGCTCGTATTGAAGCAGCGATCGAGCGGAACCAGGGGTCCGAAGTCTTTGCCAGAGATCTGTCTGCCAGAAAGAGCCAACTGAATACCGAGTGTGGTAGCATCGTTTTTGGGACACCTGAGATTTTGAGTGGATTGAGAGGTTCTACGGACAGCTGTACACATCATCGTTGAAACCACACGCAAGTGTGAGTAACGATCCATGACCAAGTCTTATCCAACGCTACTCCGATGATATCTCGCATGTCAGTCTGAGCGAGATAAGAATGACTCTCCAGCACCTTAATACTGCCCCAGACGGGGATGGAATTACAGTGAAGCAGGTTTAAAACCGGTACTTGAAGTCCTTCAGAAGCTCTTTTATGCCGTACTCCGTGGTTGGACTAGTCCGGATGCGTGGAGCAGAAGTGCGGTGGTCGTGTCTTTTAAGGATGGCGACAATGCTCTCTTGAGGAACTACAGACCGATACTGCGTCTCAGAAGGGAAATCGTCGGGGAGGTGTGTTTCGCTGAGTGCAGCCACATCAATATTATAGCGACTTAGTTCCCGAGCTACAATGGCAGTTTTTCGCTCAGGGCAGGCATTTTCTTCGCGGTAAAGAAGTGTGCGCACATTCCACGCGCCAAATGTCCATTTCATATTTTGATTTTTTTGAGCATTACAGATTTTGATAAATTAAATTTTCTATTATTTTTTCTGTGGCGTCGACCGTGGATTTGTGATGCGGTGGCAGCCGCGGTTGCTACCATCCTAAAAGGTTGGAGTGAGCATTTGTTAAGGGCACCTTTTCTAGCCCCCCCTCCAGCTGAGCGAGGAAGGCAGTGCCTCCCTGAATAGGGCTGCTTTGTCACCTTGGGTGCTGCCGAATCCGGTCTGACACCCTGATGCGGAACAGAAACGACCACGATGTATACTACATCCCCAAAACCGCCTACATGCAGGAGTCAGACAAAAGCTAACGGGAAGGACAGTCCGAGTAGGACATTGGTTTAGATCAGAGTACTAATTGGAAGCTGGTCAATTGCGCAGAAGATATTAACGTACACAAGTGTACGCGCGAAGACACAGGTGCACGTACTCGTCTTTGTCCCCCTGGACTCAGTGGAGCGGAGACCGCTACGACCGGAGAGTGACTCGGGCGTATAGAACAGTAGGTATATCAGTGTAACAGGTACAGGGGGTCAGTCCTTTTCCACACTCCCTTAGTCGCCTTCTACGACACCCACGGGTAGATATGGGGTGGTGGTGCTATTCTACTCCGCCGCACACCACATGGCAGAGGCTCTTCGGAAGGCAGGCAGCAGAGTCGTCCTTAGCTTTAAGATAATAACTTTTGAAGTCAAGGGAGGCTCTGACGCGGCAATGGAGCCCGAACCACCCTAACTCCAATCACCCCAGCTCTCCACCTCTCGGGGTGAGACTGGAACGCCACCAGTGAGAGTGACGAAGACCCAAGGTGCATATTTTGCCTCGGTCCGTCGGCCTCCGCTGGTGTCGTCCAGGCCTGGGGCGTGCGGAGATGGGAGCGGTTTGGCGAAAGGTAAGGCGAGGGTGAAGTGCGGGGGTAAAGGAAGTCCTTGTCCTCAACACGCGGAAAAGACCCCTGCCCCCCACGCCTATAAACGGCTAAACCCAAGGGTAAGCTGAGGGTCCTCCAGGCGAATCTTCACCATGCAGCAGCTGCTTCTGCTATAGTCTAGGTTTGCTTTGCAGAGGACAACGTTGACTTTGCCCTTATACAAGAGCCTTGGGTGGCCAACATTCAAGTTCTGGGATTGGCGGCTGCCGGTAAGATTCTTATCAATACTAAAAGCAGTAGACTCAGGGCTTGTATAATTTATAATAAAAATATTGAACTTTTAGCTATTCCAGAGTACTGCAATGACGACCTGGTTACAGCCTTCATAAATTTAAAGGGATGCACAGGGGCCAGAGTAATCATATGCTCAGCCTATCTTCCCGGAGAGAACGCAGATCCTACCATTGAGTTAGAGCGAGTTGCGGAGTTCGCGCGAAAACACAACGCCGAACTTGTGGTGGGCTGTGATGCTGATGTTCACTACACAGCCTGAGAAAACACCAACATCAACGGAAGAGGTGAGTTACCTTATGATTTTCTTATCTACAACCGCCTGGTAAGCCTAAACTTAGGTTGGACACCAACCTTTGTAACGCGTGCCAGGCAAGAAGTGTTGGACATAACCTTTGCTACCAATAACATGTCCAGGCGGGTAAATGAGTGGCATGTTAGCAGCGAAAACTCGATGTCTAATCACAAGCACATTAAGTTTATGATTGGAGCATCATCTATGAAACCGTTACTTTTAGGGATCCAAAAGCGACCTCCTGGGTATCTATAGAGATAGCTTAAGGAGGGATTTGGAAACGTTTCCTAAAAGCATCAAAACAATTGAAGGTCTGAAGTTAGCGACGGAGACAGAAACCGTAGGTATCCGTGAAGCCTTCGAGGACGGTTGTCCCGTCAAAACCAAGATCTCAACACGAAAAGTTCCTTCGTGGAATACTAAGTTAAAAGAAATTAGGGATAGGACCAGAAAACTATTTAATAGGGCTAAGAAAACCAAGGAATGGGATATTTATAGTGCAGCTCAACCGAATATAATAAAGAAATTAAGAAAACCAAGAGAGCATCGTGGAGGAAGCTATGCGAGGAAGTTAAGTATTTGCCTCGCAGTGCAAGACTACACAAAGTGCTATCGAAAGCTAAACCTAATTGGATCGGACTTCTTAAAAAGCCGGATGGTAACTTCACTAATAGTGACACAGAAACATTGGAGTTACTAGCGTCAACCTATTTCCCAGGGTTACGCAAGACTGCCTTGAATCCTTTAAAGCCCTACGAAGGCCTTGTAATGAGGACTGGTACAGGGCTGCTATGATAATAAGGCCAAACCCGGGGCAGTGGGCTGTTGACTCCTTTGAAC
>DWHP01003267.1:0-13570 GCA_018247895.1 Parnassius honrathi
GCCTCACATGGAATACTGTTCTCATCTCTGGGCCGGGGCACCTCAGTGCCAGCTCCTTCCACTTGACCGCATCCAGCGCAGAGCGGTTCAAATCGTCGACGACCGAGTTCTTTCTGATCGGCTTGATTCGCTGGCGCAGCGTAAGGATATTGCATTACTTTACATTGTCTATCGCATCTACCACGAGGAGTGCTCTGATGAATTGTTCGGATTAATCCCAGCCGCCAAATTTCAAGATACCATCCTCACCATCTAAATGCTGGCCGGTCCACCACCGTGCGTTTTACTAGGAGTTTTCTTCCTCATACAACTTCTATGTGGAATTGTTTACCATTGGCGATTTTTCCGGTCCGACACGACTTAGGGACCTTCAAGCCGATAACGCACCTGCAATTGCCCTGGTGTTGCGGTTGTTCATGGGCGGCGGTAGTCACTTACCATCAGGTATCCATATACATCAGGTGCTGCATGCTCGTTTGCCCCCTCTTCTATAAAAAATAGTTCTACCGGTACATCACCAGCGCAGCATCCAGAAGAACAGAACAAATATGATTTTCTCGTTTTTTGACTTGCAGGTTAAGCAATTTCTGTTTTTATGGTTATAAATTTGGCGCAACTATATTTAAGAAATTAAGTTTAGAAGCAAGTTCATGTGACTATTGGGGTTACGGATCAAAAAAGTACTTCATTAGTCCCGTGCAAACTCCACGTGTTCTATTTTCCTTTGTTATAAAAAGAGTAAAACAGAATATTCTTCTCTATGTTGGTCGCCAGTCATTCTAGTCTCCTCTCATTTCTGGAAGAGTTTTAAAAGCCGAGGCTTACGCTACACTATACCTATTTATGTCGGCGGAATTCACTTGTGTAAATATTTTGTGCTCAAACATGATGATTCCTTCACCGCCCGTTACGTGGACAATAAACACCTAAAGTGGCCGTTAATAATACCATTGACGCTGGTAGGTATCGAACTTGTTCTGCCTGCGTGATGTGATGTTTTAAGTTTAGCGCTTAACACTCGTTGTTATTTGTTTCCGATTTCTTCGACGTGCAGGTTTCCTCGCAGAGAGTTTGGTAAATGAACACATAAAACCGTTTTAATAATTTCATTGGTACCGGCGGAGATCAAAGTAAGTTTACGAGTACCCGCGTATTAAATTAAGGCGAAGTGCTCAGCCTCGGAGTACATAAATGTATTGTATATATTTACACCTAATATAGTACGGGGATTAGCTTAGGTCGCGTAGTATCAGCGTAAGAGAATTCACTAGCCCGTAATATCATTCCGTGGGTGTCGTATGAGGCGACGGGGGGAAATGAAACGGGAGATGAGCAGCGGGATCTTCCTGATAACAATTCAAAATAATAGAAAACTGCGGTCTTTGATAACCCGCCCTCAAAGTGTGGCAACTATGACAAATATCACCCCTGTGATGCATCCGATCTTCAGCAGCGGACTTTTGAAGGCTGTAATGAATGAATACAACATATTGCCTCGTTAGGTTACTGATGCGACCGGTGGGGGGCCGCCCACTGGATAAGTAGATGGAATGCCAACCTGGTAAGAGGTGTAGGAAATTGTTAAATATTTACGAGTGGTAGAGCTACGCTGTAGCTATATTATGGTTTTAGCACGAATGGGTTGTCTCGACCAAGGTAGGACCACGTTCTCACAGAATACCAGCGTAAAATACCAGTGTAATGCTGCTGTGTTTCGTATGGTGAGTGTAGAGAACCGAAGACCCTTTTTACTGGAAAAGAGATATTACATGTTAGTCCTCAGAGGTGACAATGCATCTACATTTTGATTCTTAATCGAGAATAGATGCAACTGTGGGCCCCAGCATTCGCTTACCACCGGGTAGGATGTGTGCTTTTTGTCACCCTTATCCTATTAAAAAAAATAGTTGGTTTAGGACCGTGCTTCGTGGCATTCCTTGGTATATGTTCAGCAGTGAACTGGTATGGATGTAATTGTGGATGATCTTTTCAATGATAATGCAGCATATGATCTGTGTTCTTATTCAATTGACAAGTATTTAAATAACCATCTATGAAGAATTTTAGATACCTTAAATGTTATGTTAAGTACATTTATATCTTATGTTTATTTTACTTACTTACTTTAATAATTATATAATTTTTGTTAATTAATTATAACGTGTATCGCAGAAATATTTTATTGCGGCGCCAGTAAATGTTTACCAAGTTATGAGTACCATTTGTAATTTATATTCCCTATTGTACACTTTGCGAACATATACTAAAAATTTTTCATAATTATAGCCTATGTAAAATGTGTGTAAAGGTGTATTTAAATTAAACGAACGTTTCAAACCACTTTCTTTATTTCGTGTTCATCATTTTAATACAACATACAAGTAAATTTATCATCAGATATTATCAATCCTTACAAGCTAACTTAATTAAGACCTGAATAACAAGTATGGATGTATGCATGAGTATTTATCGCGTCCAATACATTCACACTTACATATAAAATGTATTGGGAACAGAAGAAACTTTACAGAAGTATTGTTAGTTCAACCCACACACACTATCTGCCAAAATAATCCAACCAACAACAAGAAAAAATTTCGGTAGTGGAATGTTCATGATGTTTCGGTAAGTTCAATTCCGAATTTCTATGTAAATAACAAATACAAAATGGAAATGGTTACTGAAAGAAAACTTGTCGTTTAAAACGATAAAAAAAACGATAAATTTTACATTTACTGATCCAAATCTTTGCACTGCTTACAATTCACACGAATAAACATAAATGCCAACAAAGCTGGAAGAATAAATTACTTTACATGAATGATTACTTAAATTCGTGGTTACCTAGTGGGAACTTCTTGAACATAGTATTCTACGGACATAAATTACTATTATAGTGAAAAAGACGGGATTTAACGGTGCTTGATTATAATTCTGATTTATAAAAAACCAATAACACTAAATGAAACATAAAAAGAGGCAAGTATGTATCTCTACAGAAATGTGTGATCCTACATGAACACCATTTGGGTGAACTTGGAAAAAGTTCTTAAAAGCGTAAAACAAAGAAAATGCATTTATAAACACAACTGTCTGGTACATGTTTCGCATGAACGAAAATTTATAAATATCCTCAGGAAAAACGAATGGACACATAAATTTCAGAAGTTATGACTAGAGAAAGAAGTGATGTAGAACTTCAAGAAAACGGAATTAAATAGTATACTGATAAAGTACCACGAAGTAGTTACCTACGTCCAACTTAACTCGAGAAAACTAAATAGCAAACTTAGGGCTAACCTAATCCGAAACTTAACTGACTAGCGTCGTAATGCAATAAATTATGATAAAATAAATTAGCAATAAATTAGTTTTCAACAATAAAACTCAAGTAGAAGTGATATTACAACGTGACTCTGTAACACTAAATTAATGCTTATTAAGTAATAGTGGGGTCGAAATATTAAATGTGCATAGAGACAGAAACGGGTAAGATATTTTGGGTCAAAGATCATCTGAACTGTCGATTACGATCTAATGTAACGTGAACACTAAACAACTAAATCATTTGCCACGATTTGTCAGATGTCTGTTTCGCCTGCCAGTATTCAGTTTTTACTTCGATAGTTTATTTAGACAAGATTGTGATTTCCAACGAGACACATCGTGGCAACGATGTATTTTTACCACACGTTTAAATTTAAATTCCTACACAGATATAAACCTTAAGTACCAATTAGCATTCAAGTTATTTATGAAAAAATATATCATTGGAAATATTTTTCAACTTCTCTCCTTAATCTCGAACCACCCAAGAACAACTTAATTATGCATGTGACAACCGATTTTTATAACTAGACGTTTATCCCTAACAACACTTTGGCAACAAATAGTATTTTCTTTTTAATTTTTTTTAATTTTCCAATCAATTTCAACAGTAACGTCAACATTCATGAAGTTAACATTACCTCGGGTAATTTACCAATCCTTTATCGATTTTATTTAGCATCGTTTACAGAGTAAGAAGACATAGAAAAGTATCGACAGGAGACGAGAATCGATAATGTGACAACGTTAACTTCATTCGACAAATTGAAACTCCAACCCACACACAATTTGGCTATCAAAATCACTTAAACACTACCTGAGTATTCAATTTGTCATACGAAGCTGTTAAAAGCAAATTGAATGTGTCTACCTAAATAACCGAAAACAATAGCTTAGGATTTTTTTGTGTTTTTAATTTCCTTTTTTTACTGTGATCAGTCTTAAAATTGAGTCGTAACATCTAAGTAAGAAATGATGAACCTTAAATTTACCTTAACTCATCGCTAGGCCAAAACTAATTCAGATATTGCGTTCAGGTTTCTTGTTTTGTGAACTGTACGGTAGAAATAGGAGGGAATTATTATAACTATATTATGGATCTAAAAAGTTATAGTGCGTTAGTGTAGGTGGACGATTTCTTACGGATGTTAAGTGACCCTTCTCTGCCTTCACTTGGTAATGCGCCACTCTTTTATGTTCACCCACAACGTCCTTCCAGTATTAAGGGAAAACGCGTACAGAAAAAGTTAAACTGTCTAAGGAAAAGGCTTCTCTGCTAGTAAGGCTCTCGGGGAAACTAATTTACACAATTCTTAATTCATATATTATTGGTTTTTAGAGTAATCAACATTGAATAGTTCTCATATATTAATCTTAACACTAAAGAGTACAAAAAATAAAGGAAATATTACGAATATATGAAAAACAACAAGTTACCAGCGAATACCATCGCATCTCATATAAGAACAACGTTGTCTTTTTTTTCGTTACAGTAACATTTAATGTAATCCACGCTTACTAAGTACAGTTGTGAAGTAATATATTCATCGACTTGTCGACACGTTCAATACATCAGGACCTTATCGGTCCGTCACTCAAAGTTCTGGATCATCAACCAGCACTTCATTTAAACGTCATCTACAAATCGAGATCGTTTCCCTTTGATTATCCTCATTGTATCAAAAATATCTGCTAAAATAGCCCTTTCCCTTAGAGAAAACTCGATAGAGTACAATTTGAACAGTCTCAGATTAAGTAATATAGGTAACAATATCAAATCTGTTGGGGATATGCACGAAGTAAAAAGTTAAACCGACAATTATCCATACGACAATAGGATAGTTGAAGCAATACCTACGTAGACCGCTACTGTAACATCTAACCTAGATATTGGTTACATACAAGGTATAAGATATATTAGCACTTATATTTAAAACTGTACTATAATGCATGTATCGAATGTGAATCACGTAAGTCTGTACAAATTGAAGTGAGTTTTCACTTTTTTATTTTATATAAGGATTAAAACACTCCTTTAAATTTAAGGCCACGGCACTATATGGTGTTTCAGTAGTTCATATAGTAAGATTACTGAATTTTACAATTTATGTATTTTAATGTCATTACTTTTTAATGACTGGCCTTATATTAGTGTTCAAGCTGTGCTGACTGAGTATCACAACGATGAACCTGCTACGACGTTAGTAGGCTCACGTGCCGATTGAAATTTGCTGTGTCAAAGCACTCGTACAAACGAAGATGTGTCGACCTTAACCTACGATGATTACATTAGAGAATAGCACAGGAAATGGAGCTAATGTTTAACGTTATATTCCGTAAAAATATTCGTGACAAGACTGTTCAAAGCTCAAAGTGTACCTTACTTAACAACTAAACTAACATATATAATGCGATATCTAAAAATACACACTACTCCATACGCTAAGTAGGATATAATTAAAATTTATATTTTCATAAGCATTGTGTTCTTATTACTGGCAGGATGACATTACTTAAGTGTGTAAAATCGATTTGTGTGTGGACATTTTAAGCATCGTATAATTAATTTAGGTTTAAACTTACGTGCATATATATTATAACATTTGATTATCTAAAAGCAATTTCATTGGCGACTAGCTTCAATAAGAAAGATTCCAAATTTTCGCTTCACCATTCCGCCGTAGTCCGTCACAACTTCAACGCCTACCACCAAATACAAAACTTCAAATTTGTTCTATCAATTTTATCTATTTCCTCAATGACACCACTAAGTGGATGATATGTCATGTTTCGATTAAGAAAATATTCACTATTAAATTATTTTATCATTTCAACATGAGAATAATCCAAAACTGTCTCAGTATTGTCGTGTTGGTGAATCATAAAATACAATCTCGTATCAACATCACTAACCATTACTCCATCTAATTTCATCAAACATTTTAAATAATTAGAAACTTTACTTTGATATGTCATTAGCTACACCATCTATGCAGTTGCATTTGGAATCTTTCTGCGCGTAAAATATCAAATTAACTAAAAATCACACACCTTACGATTTACACATAGATAAAATACCTAACACACGTTAAAAATTATAGCTCTAACGTGAAACTGTAGTTTGCCATCTCATTGATTTTCCCGAAAATATTGGTAAACGTGAGAGATAGAAATACTGTAAATGATACAGTACACGACACGTACTACAAAACGCTTAATCATTATAGATCAAAGAAACGCATAGAATAATTTATAAAACTGTATCAATACATAGTCTAATTTCAATATTTAAGTAGAATCCGTATCATATAAAATACCTTAAGAACACCAAAACATTTTCATTAGAAAATTATCATCGTTGAGAAAATAAATACTATTATTTGCAAACGTCTCAACTAACATAAGCGATAGTAAAATATTCTTTTATAATAAAATGTATCATAAATTCAAACGTGATTTACATTTAAAACATTCAGAGTAGTAATCTTTGAGGATGGATGGTTTGTGCTCATGTGTGCTTTTTATTCTCACCTTAACATTAACAATCACCATGGTGACAGATTGTGTATAAACGGAAACAAGGTCACCGTCAATGGATCAAGACTTGCAGTTACAGATGGACCCTGATCCGCCTTACACTCTGTCTAATTTAAATTTCTTTACTTAAAACTCAACCTCAGTCGTCAAATGCAGTAAAATGACCGTATTCATTTTGCTTGAGAAATATATTTCAAAAAATCAAGTGAAGTACCAACGTTCTGTGCAATATTCACTAAATTATTACAATTAGCGAATTAATGAAATTTAACAATATACAAACATTGCCGCTTTATTATATATAATTCTGTAAAAGCGATAATCAAAAATACTATAAATTATCAAAATACAATATGACAAAATCAATACAATTCCTGAGCAATAAACCGCTTTTACAGCTGAGTCATGTTAAGACACTCCTAAGTAAACCGTGATGAATAACTAATTCACAAGGTCCAAAAAATATGCCGTGGTGAGTCGCCACGCGTTATGTCCGGACACGATATACCGAGGAGTGTCAAGAAATGCGCCTATCTCGAACAGCCGTTTCAATAAAACTAACGTTGAAGCGACAATCATATTTACAAACTTCGCATTAATCAATTTATCGCTAATTTCTATCAAATTTAACGACGCTCTTCTACACAATATAATAAATGACCAATCGTTAATCACATACAATCTGACAAGCTAACATTGATACAATATTTCCTACCATGATGAATACATTAACAGGTGAATTTATTAACTGTTGAGAAATCAATTTCAAACAATATTTAAGAGTATATGTTACCGATATGATTAATGTAAACCCTCTAATGACAATTTCTATTGCAGCGGAATAAGGATACAGGAGTTTTTGCAAATTGCGCAACAACCCGCAACCTCTTCCCAAGCCGCAAGCCGTTTTCGTTTCAACAATATAACCTCACAAGTCTAATTAACACCTTAGAAATTGTTTATCTATCATCATTCAACTTGAAATTTTCTTTATAAAAATACACACTCTTTCGAACTACTTTGCATCGATATAAGTAATTTCAAACTCTGCCATCTTTTACACATCCCGGCATTCCCTACAGACTAGGTGCTAACACTACTAACATCATTATTCTAATATATTTACATAAGTTTGTTTTCTACACACTTCCTGGGAATAATTTTGGAATATACGCGAATGAAATGCTACCTCAATGATGTTGACCTAGACAAAAGCTTGAAATTTCATCAATGATCATTGAAGACCACACAAAGATTGGCCCAACTTTTTATTGCTCTTTCTCTTCAGTAATAGAATTAACTCCGCTTTCAAAATTTACAGGATTGTTTTAGGTAACGCAATTTACATACGGAGGTCCACGCTTGAGGTTTTGAGAAAGTGGAAAAAGGTTTGTAGGATTGTGTGAAATTTAAGAGAACAACAGCGACTTTTGTTTTGTGTTTTTTTTTCTTTTGCGATGAACTGATATAATGGATATGAATATATGTATATGTTGAATAAAAAGAAAAATTGTCGATGTACTTTAAAACAGACCCAAATAAACTTTTCACGTGCACTTATGGAGCCTTACTTTTAGTCTTAAGAAAAATAGCTGAGTATAAAATTATAAACGATATCTGTAAGCCTAACCGGAGCTTACGTTACACTAATAGTTGCTAGGTAGTAGTAAAATGTTCCCTATAGTAATTGACTTGGAAATAGTGGATTTTTGGTTAGCGCTTCATCCAATATTCTTAAAAGCAGTGGTGCTGAAGGTAAAGGGAAATTGGATCCGACGTATCCCGGTAATTATCAGCTACATTCCCGTACAAAAGTAAAGCTTAGTCGGGATCATACGATTACTTATTTAGAATACAAATATTCCTTAATACGAAGTTTATAGCCTATATTCATAAGAATATGTACTTTAAGGTAAAAATGTTGAAATAATTTTAGGATTACCGCCTACTTCACTGAGAAAACGTCAGTCACTAGACCCGTCTTTCTACAACAGAGGTCCGTTTCTACAGAAATTACTGTGCTGATTAATCATTTGCTCAAAATCTGTGCCATGAGATATATTTTGTAACGGTAACGTTAGTCATTTGTATCTACGTCTGACGGGATTTGGGTTTTGACGGTGCTCTACTATAGCTTGTGTGATGACACTTAACGCTAATGCTAAAGCAATACTTACGAATCTTGCCAACATTTGTTCCCCAACACCAACTGTTTTAAATGAACCCTTATCAAAAATGCTCACACACAAATTTAAAATATGGATACGATACACACACACACACAGAGACTCACAGGACCTAACACCACACCGCTTTATATGTTTGTGTTAAAGAATCGTTATAAGCAAAATTCTGAGTCTAAAACAGCGATAAGCAGAAACAACAAGTATATTAAGGTTTACCTTTTTTATTTTACATTAAAATCATACGATATCTTTTTTTATTTTGATAAGGCACAGACTATTTGCTAGTAATAAACTGTACATGTATGGATTCTTTAACACAAGCAGACTTCGTCAATCAGACATTAATTTAGATGTACTAAAATAATGGCGATTGAGTTGTAAATCTACCAAAAGCACTACTCGGGCAAAAAAAGAAAAACCAAAAATAAAACACACAGTAAAACTGCAATGAACTGGTATTATTATAAAAAAGCAATTATACAACAAAAATAATTCAAAACAAAACGATGTACATTAATTTAAAGAACAATTGTTTATACAAATAATTAAAAAAATATAATAATTATAACAACAAACATCGACAAAATATATTTAAAGACAAAACATTGTTTCAAATTTAATCAGTCCTCAAGCTTTAGAAATGCAATTTTAAGAATGAAATGGTTTTCGTACAAAAAATCATTTATATTCATTATATTATGCAAAAACAAAAAATTTATTGTGAAAATTAAATTGTATTATATGATAAAGAAATTTAAATAACCAATTAAGGTTAATTAAATAAAACTCATTACTGTCATAATCAAAATAAAACAAAATGTTTAAAATAGTGAATCACACAGCATTACATTAACGAAAGAACGTGTAGTTGTCATAATTTGCAATCTTATTGTAGAAATTTTGTTTCACTATTCTATACTTAATATAAATACAATACGTTGAAACGATCTCATTGAAGTAGAAGGGTATGCGATGTTCACAAAGACATTATTTGTAAAAACTGCAACAAAAATTTCCAAATACATAGAAATTAGAAACGCTTAGAAACCAATATTGCAGTTTATACAAAACAAGTACTTGCGAGTTTATTTCTAAACTAACTTGAAACCTGATATTTTGAAGCCGACTTCAGTTCAATCAATCGAATTATCGTTAAAAAATATTATAATTTATTGATGCTCCACGAAATCAAGTTACAATTTTAATATCAATTATTCGATCGAGAAAAATAAAGTCGGAAAGTTTTACGACGACCAATTCCAAAAGAATATTATGATACAACTTACATTCGAGTGTAACACAGTAGATTAAGTGAAATACAACAATTATATCCGATCTTAGTAAATGTTACAATTTATTAGGAACAGGGCAGTCTATATATAAAATCATTGGTGATAAATCACTGAAATTTGGACACTAAAGATTGGACAGTCTATTCTACTTCACCTAATCTAGTGGGCGCTGCGGTTGAAAAAGGTATTTATCTACTTAATCGAAGACACGTCTAGATGATGTACAGAGTGAATACACCGTGGAATGCAAATAGTAGAAACAATATGAAATATTTAAAGAGTTTTCTTCAAGTGATCTTCTTGTATTTTCTGTGCTCAGTGCAAGCTTGTTAACGATAAAACACTGTAACTAAAGTAATAAACAATTCATCGCTCGTAAAAATTCAGATTTGTTTTAATCTCAACAAGTTATTGAGCTTGCAGTATAATAAAAAGACGATATCATTGAGTCATTGAGGGCGACATTTAGATAAACCTATGATTAATAAAATCAGAATATGGTACATATTTACAAACAACACTAAATATCACTTATTAAATCACAACATGATTTTATGGCACATGTCAAACAGGTATTGCGGTTAAACAACAGTGCACAAGTCTGTTATCATCAGTAGACGTGGCTTCAATGTACACAAATAAAAACAAAATCGATATAACTGAATTAAGAACAAAGGAATATCACCAAATTTAAAAGCGTAAACCTAAGCGATTAAGTAATCCAGATCAATATATAAAATAGGATCATCGATCCAATAATTATGGATCGCATCAGATCTCATTATTGTCATAGATTCAGCAATAAAAATACTAAAAACCATTATTAACTAAGAAATCAAAACTAATCAAAATCAAACTAAAATAATTCTGCTAACACACTCAAACACACGGCAATGTAATAAAAAAAATAGTAATAGCATAATATTCATAAAATACAAAGAAAATAAAAGTTACACATGCACCGTATAATACTACTACTACAAAAATAATGTTGTTTTCGTATAAAAAATATCTTACCAGAATAACAAATTGTATATTTATTTTGTATATCGAGCAAGCTATAATACTCTAGTAAGTAGTACAAAGCTAATACGTAATTCACATAATGGTGGCCCTACATCTGCTAGAATCTCAGCAACACCATCAAATAAAAAATTCTAGCGAGACAAACATTTTGTATGTGCTCTAATAGTTACTACCGTGTCCAATCACTATAAAATCATTAAAATAGTACTAGATTTGTATAAAAACGAATACCTAATATTATTATCAACCAAATGTTACTATTTGTTATAAAAGAAAACAACGAAGAGAGGAATTTACAGGTCCGTGGGCTCTCAGTGACTAGGCGGTAATGACGTCATCTATTAGAATACAGGAAGCAGTCTTCCAATTAAATCCATTATTAAAGTATAAAAAACCATAATACAGTTACATCGTTAACTAAAATGCTTTATAATACTCGAGGTAAAGTCAGAGAGACTGGCGTAATGAAAATTTGAAAGTAAAAAATGTTTACAAAAACGTTTCTATCACTCGCGCCACCTCGTGATGGATGTTGAATGTAATTTGTCTCTAAGATGTCTATAGCCCTTCTGTAGAAGACGCTGTAGAATCCATGAAAGCATATTCTCAAGAAACGCCGCAGTCAACTTTGTCATTGATAAAACCCCTAACATCACATTTCCCTAGAATTTTTGTAACTACATTAAAAAGGGTAGTAACTAAAGATTGTCCATATCAGCTCAATCAATTTAACACTTACCTAATAATAATGTAACAACTTCTTATTTAATTTCATAATCATATTTCCATCGACACAGAATAAGTGCTAATTAAAAACAGGAAGTGCCATTGTGCCGAAGAATCTTACAACTAACAACAATACCGCTCGATGCTCTCTTATTACGATAAAATCACACGCTTAACGCCTAACAATTTTTAAGTATTATAATAGTTAAAATATTGGTCCAACAAATGGGCTAAATAACACAAATGCCCTTAATATTCATCCCTAATTTAACGACGTGGGATATGAAAAAATATTATTCAATAGTTTAAAAAATAAAGAAGGGTTGAGAACCGTTTGCATGTCTTGATCGAAACAACGGAATAATCTCTTTCCTTGATAGGTACTCAAATAACAATGTCAAATACTACAACTAATCTCATTACAGTTTCGTTTAGAAATAATACATACAGAGATCTCATGCCAAACGTATGTAAAGGACTTTCATTATTACGATAATTTGATTGATCACATCGAGACAGTCGCAACCACTGTTACACTCTCACTTGCAAAAGAATAGTTCATTAGAAAACACTGAAACGTCACTTGAACTAATCAAAAATTGACAAGTTTGGCCAGAATCGTTATTACATCAATTATATGACACTAGACGTTTTCGATTGTCACTTTTTTGCTTGTAGTTTATCGGTCATTCAGATCTCCTGTGATCGGGACGGGTGGCTCACATACCTATGGGCGGGACTTGAACATAGCGATAGATGTAAAGTCGATAATCTTTGCTGGCGAGAACAACCGACCCGTCGTCCATAAGTGCGACGTCGAAGCATTGAGCGTGTTTTACTTTGCTTTCCAAAGCTGAAACCAATTGCCCATCTTGGGTGAATATTGTCAGATTGAAATTGTTGTGGTTGTCAGCTATCAAAATTTCGCCCGATGCATTTATACCCACGCCTATGGGATAATTAGTTACTCCTTCACCACCGATTTGTCTTAAGTAAATACCCTCATAGTTGAATACTTTAACGCAGTGCGCACGATTGTCGCTGATGAATATTTCCTGCTTGTCATTTACAACCACACCGTTGGGGAACTCTAAGTGTTTGGAGCATCCGAATTTCTGTAAAACATTGCCGACTTGATCAAATATTATAACGCGCATCACTTTGCATTCGACCACTACGATGCGTCCTTTATTGTCAACCGTAACGCCACGAGGATGTTGCAGTATATTGGCACCAAATTTGCGAACGAATTGACCATACTGATTGTATATTTGGATCTGATGTGTGGGGGATCTTTCAGTAACAATTATGTCACCAGAAGTGCGCACTACAGCTACTCTATTGGGATAAAGAAGTTGACCATCCCGTTTCCCGCATTCACCAAATTGAAATTTGAATCGACCTTCCTTGTCAAAAATTTGAATCCGATGGTTGTTTGTATCGGCAACAATTATATCGTTTTGGGCATTGACAGCA
>DWHP01003268.1:0-13569 GCA_018247895.1 Parnassius honrathi
ATCGAGACCGACCAAAGGGGGGAGTGTGGTACTCCAGTCGCGGCCACTCAGCTAACGGGGGTGAGAAGGGTCTAGCTAATCGCTGAGTGGCCGTAAGGTTCCTCTCAACACGCTGAGGGGGCGGGTGACGACACCCCGCCCCTCGGGGAATGACCTCCCGACTGGTCGGGGGAGGGACCCCCTTCAAATCCAGGGGCTCGCTGGCCGGCAGGGGAGAGCCGAGTGTCGCCTGACAGAGGGTGTGGCTGAGCGCCCCCGCCCGTGGGGGCTGTGAGCCCGGCAAAACCCCAAGAGGAGGCGCCGTTCGCACCCAGGCACAAAACGGCATGGTGGTTGCCCTGGCAGTGTGGACAGGGCCGCTGGTGCGGGCAGCCTCGTTGGACATGCCTTTCCAAGCACGGGTAGCACCAGCGGCGCTCCCTGGCGATGGTTCGTCTCACCAGGACCGGCTTACCTAACAACTTCGAGCACAAAGTCACCCGGTGACCGGAGGCTTGACAATGGGAGCAGGGGGCGCCTCCCTCGCCACTAGGCCACTATAAGGGGGTACGTGGCGACGCCCTCCCACAGGAAGTCCGCTCCGTCTTAGGGGGGTTGGCGACGACTTGCCCTGTGGATTCCGCCTCTCTCTGGCCACGGCTCGGTTGGCTGCCCGTAGGTCGTCGACAGTGCCCGCCGCGTTCACAAAATGTCGGCACTGCTCCTCCGAGAACCGCAACAAGGGCGGAATATAGGAAGCGCCGTCCCGTCGTGCCTCTCCTCGAAATGGATCCGCAGATCGAGAGGCAGGCGGGACAGCACAATGTGGAGCAACAAAAAAGACCATTCGTCCACCGGTAAACCCAGCCGCCTCAAAGAATTACAGGCCACCAAGACTGGATTTACAATGTCCGGACGTAGTCTGGCCCGGTCCTTAAGCAGCGGGAGGTTTAGCAGCTGCTTAATGTATTCGTGCGCAATTCACCTGACGTTGGCGTACCTTCCTGCGAGGAGGTCCCGAGCGGTCGGGTAGGCGTCGTCCGACCCTCCAGTGAGGCCAGGAGGTACGCCATCTTCTGGTTTGATGTTAAGTCCCTCCGGACGTCCAGTAGGCTATCAAAAAGGCCAACAAAGGTCAGCCAGTAGGAGAGGACCCGGAGAACCCTGACAGGTCCAAAGTTGGTAGTCGTCCCAACAGCTCCGGCTGAGTAGACTGCTTCCGAGGGGACTCGAACAGGCCACTCAGCCGAGCTTCACGCGCTTCATTGGCATGCTTGGCCCCCACCTCGATCAAGTCATCCGTGAGCGAAAAGAATTGCTCGTAGTCCGCGAGGCAGGAGTCTAAGACTCCAGGTTCCGCATCCGAGGCCAAAAGCTCAGTGCAAGCCTCCTCCACTATGGCCCTTCGGGCCATGACCTGCTAGTGCCGCCTCTCTAAACTATGGACCCAATCGGGTCGCCCTATCAAGGTATGGGCATTTGCGGCCTAGCGCAGCTCCGCCTGCAAGTGAAGCGCCGGTAGCTTGTGCGATGGCATCACTACTAAATACAAATTCCTATTAAATTAAATTAAATATGTAGTCAAATAGCTTACAAATATTTAAATACTACGATTTATTTGTGTGGAATAAATATTAAAAAAAAAACGCTAATATGTTTCAACTAAATGACAGCGGACAGAGAAATATTAAAATAATACTTATTTTACATAAGCAATAATCAACAATTACAAGTGAGGATGTCAATTTTTTTTTCAATTACACTACACGGCAAGTACACACTACAGTCGGTCAACAAAGATGCCTCGCTCAGACGACCGACCCTTCGGCAGTTTAATCTACTTACCCGAAATACCTGACGCATAGGTACATAACCCCAAACTACACTCCTGCTTGCACAGCCTAACGGGCGTGGTTCTACTTTCTACCCACCGATCCACTAACAAAACAAAAAATTATTATATTACGGCCGGGCGAGAGGATGTTACGGCCCTCAGTTGCCCCGATAAAAGTCAACTGGGCTAGGGCCCATAGGTAACCCAGCTCGACGAGCAACAGAGGGTTCGTGGCCAATATGGCCTACGGATAATTATTATATAATGGCTGCACAAGCAAGCACAAAACTTACCGAGTTCCGGAGGTAGGGTCGACCACAAGGCATCGTCAGGGATAAGTAAAGGTAGTGTGTGAGTAGTGTAGGAAGGTGTTTAAAACAACCTGACGTCATCGAAGTAATCGGCTAGCAGACCCACATGCATTGTCCTGTTACACAAAATACTATCCGTCGCGTGGGCGTTCACCGTTATCTAAACTCAAGTCTAACGTCACTTAGCAATAACTATAATCGAAGAGAACGCGATCTCCTCCCGGATCACAAAGTGTAGCGTTCAATCGACAAAGCAAAATTATTTCGTATTATATTAAAATACTACACAAGCCACACATCGGCGCCAATTAGTGGCAATCGAAGTTACAGTAGTCACTCAAACTCAAAAAAGCCTCGTTATCACTGATACGTACAAATACGATAACGAAAGGAGGCCGTCGTAATACGACGTAGCAATTCTTTCTTAACTTCCCGGCATCTAACTGACCGGCCGGCGTGCACAAAAGATCGTTCTAGACTAAAACTGCACGGTCGACGCCCGACAATGGAATGCCGTCGGTCCAAACGTCAAACCGGTTTTCGCCCGAGACTAGCGTTACGATCGGGCCGAAACAGACATAGTAGTATATGTAAAGAAAAACTGTGGATTTCCTCCTAAAAATAAGAAATCAAGCATTCATAGATTGAGACATATGCCAAAAGTATGACGTATAAAGGAACAAGTGGCAGATGTCCGTATTTACGTCGGACCGCTACTTCAAAATAAATGTCATTACTAGCATTAATATTGAACTGTTAACACTATTATTATTATTATAACATAACTATGTCACAGTCACAGGTACTCACCTTCGTAGGCATTTTGCATTGTTTTCCTTAATTTTGTCAAATCCGATATCTCATTTATTTTCTTCTGTATACCTTTTTGAGCCATATTTAAAAGTATTTTATTCCTTAAGGCACTCATATTTAAATACATTTTTTATAGGATAGGGTGACAAACGAGCACACAGTCCACCTGATGGTAAGTGGTTGCTGTGGCCACCAAAATGCAGATCCGTTGTCACCCGTGAGGACTAAGATGTAATGCTTCATTTCCAGTAAAAAGGGTCTTCGGTTCTCTACACTCATTATACGAAACAAAGCAGCATTAAGCTACTATTTGACGCTGGTATTCTGTGAGAGCGTGGTCCTTCCACGGTCGAGTCGACCCATTCGTCCAGTTATATTAGTAGTATAGTACAACTATACTACTAATATAACTGCAGCAAGGCTCTACCACGCATAAAACTGATGTTTTAATGATTAATTTATGTTAGAATGCGTTAAACAATGTCAATTTAATAAAAAGGCACGAATACACACCAAAACGTGACAAGTGACTGATGTCTTTGTTGACGTTTCATTCATCTGTCAAAGTTCCGAAGTAAAGGCGGCCAAATTCAAATGTCCGTTTTTACTGCGACGCTTTTTGTAAATCGAGTGTAGATGTCTTTATTTACGTGTCAGATTTTCTTCATTATTTTGAGATTTGAAAGAAATTTAATACATACTTGTAGGTAAGGTTGATATAAGCTCATTTTTGTAAAAAAAGCATTTTCATAAAAATGTAGATGTCCGTTACTACTTTGCTGTCATCGACATAAATATCCTGAGAGACTGACTCATCTACCAACGCTCAGCTCAAACCACTTGACGTAGAAATCTGAATTTTCGACGGTACCTACGTTTTATGGCGTAGACATCCACAAATAAGGGTTTAGGAAAATGTGACCCCTAAGAGGGTGAAATAGTGTGTTACAGTTTGTATGAATATTTTTATTTTACTGGGCAATTCACGGCGCTTTCAGAGGATATTGAATTTTGTATGGGGATAAATATTTGATGGATCAAAACAATAACATTTACCCTAATGGTTATAAAACAAGGGTGCAAATATATAACATTTTTGTATTTTGACGCACAGTTATAGTACAGACATAGAAGCGTGAAAGCGGGACAATAACGTCCTTTTGTTATGTGAGCATACACTAATAAGGGGTTTTGTAAAATTTTAACTATTAGAGGAAGAAATATTAGCCCCTTAGCCCCCAAGCGGTCGAATTCGACCGCGCACAACCACAGTACTTTAAACCATTATTACTTATATTTAGAGACAACTTTTCTTTGCCGCCCGCTCGAGCTTCGGGGACTGAGGTGATGTATTACATTTATTAAGAAACTTTTTTACCGGACGGATTCTAATTTGTATTGCGAAAAATTATTAAATGATTTTTGTGACTTGAAGCTTAGTATTACTTATATATTGGATTCATTAATAAACGTCTTTAATGTTTTTCGAAAATTTACCTTAAAGTAATAAGACGATGGTACAAAGTTCGCGTGAAAAAAAAAAATGGTTTTTGATTACAATAAGTTGGTGGGGAAATTCATAAAAAGAAACCATAATATTTATGAATTATAAATATTTTAGAACTTTACAATATTTTATTACGTAAGAGGTGAAAAATTGTTAAACAAAACAGTAAAGTTGTCTGTTTATCATTGTGTATAGGTAAAGGTAGTATTATCACAATTTGCAATCAGATGCCGTTAGCGCTGAATTAAAAGAAGGTTTTGTGACCACCATAGGTTATATTAAAAGGTTTTAAATATAGGTAATTTTCCTACATTTTTGAAGAGCCGTGGTAGCTCGGATAGTTAGCGCTTGCTTTAATTTTCACAGTACGCAAGCAACCCGTGTTCGATTCCTGCCGTCATTAATGAAATTGTTAGTTGCAATATTAAGTGCTGCTTTACCGCGAGTTCGGCGGGGAAGGAAAACATCGTGACTAAACTGAATATCTGAGAAATAAGAGAAAAGAAATTCCGTCGCAAACTGTTAATTACCTTATTGCAGTCATTTTGTTGTTTATTTCCAATGCATAGCACAAGCGTATAGTCTGCCCGATTTGTTTCTTGGTTCGTTTACGGATCCGTCTATTAGTTCGTTTGTTGGCCCATCTGTTAGTTCGTTCGTTGGCCCGTCTATTAGTTCGTTTGTTAGCCCGTCTATTGGTTTGTTCGTTAGTTTGTTTGATTGAGTAATTAACTAAATATTTAAGATTATTGTCTTTTTAGATTTTCGCGACAATTAATAGTACAAATCGTCATAAAGTTTCATAACAGAAGTACTAAATCCACACAGCTAGCTGTAAATAAGTTCCTATGGCTATGCTTTATTATCTGTACTTAACTTATTATGTTACTGTTACGGCCTGTTAAAAGCCCATTGCTGAACATAGACCTCCCTCATAGATTGCCTCGTAGGTGGATATTTGTCGTAGTTGAAACTGTTGGTAGGCGGGTTGGCATCGGCAGTTTTTTTATTTATGGATACAGGAAGACTCTGCTGTCAATTGCCTAGTTTATTTCCCTCTGTCGCCTCTTATGACAACCATGGGATAATAGGATGATATGGGTTAGTGCCACCAGTGGGTTAGTAGCCACGCTGCAGCCATATCATGGTTGTAGCACGAATAGGTCGGCTGGACCGGGGAGGTGCCTCTCACAGAATACCAGCGTAAAATAGCAGCTTGATACTGCTGTGTTTCGTATGGTGAGTGTAGAGAACCGGAGACCCTTTTTTACTGGAAACAAAGCATTCCACCTGTCATCAGGGGTGACAATTTATCTGCATTTTGATTCTTAATCGAAGATAAATGTAGATGTCTATGGGCCTCAGCATCCACTTACCATCAGGTGGACTGTGTGCTCGCTTGTCACCCTTGTTCTGTAACAAATATATTTTTACACCGCCACTACACGGTAACCTACTGTGTAAAGTGAAATAAAGTTACAGCTTATATAGTTTAACATTTAAGTACTGACCGTCAATTTCACACTACAAGAGCAATTTCGGTTCGACTCCTACCTTTCGAAATTAAAAAAATCTAAGACACTCAGTTTCCTCACGGTGTTTTCATTCACCGCCGAACACTAAGTGAATCAACACTTATAACTGTAATTAACAATTTCATTGATGCCGACGAGGATTGAAACTGGGTTACTCGGGTACTTTCATCACAAATCTGCCTGATGAGCATCATCATCATTATTGTCATCATCTATTCACTATAGCACTACATACCTAGCCCATTGCTGAACATGGGCCTCATCCAGGGAAATCCACAAACACGTACCTGAGTCGATAAAATGAAACATGTAACATGAAACACGTACAATCGACCTAGTGCATGTCCGTCTCATGGAAGTCACCCGTCACTTTATCCACGCATGGGCAACTGAACACTACCGTTACGGGGCTACCACGCGAGAACTTTTCTACCTACCGGTTATCGGTTCTTCGAGCTATAAAATTACCTCACTGCCATTTCGGCTCACCGATACAGCTAAGCATGGCAAAAGTTAATTCTTCAACCGACTGGATAAACTCATATCTACCAATACAATTACACAACTCTGTTAGAAATCGTGGATGGTTTCGTTTTACTTTAAAACGTATGATTACGTTGTTATAATGCCGTCGAGATCGAACTTCGGTCATAGCGGTCAGTCTCGACGGAGAGTAGCCATCATCAGCTCAGGACAGGGTTAGAGTGCTCAAGTGTGAGCGCGAGCACAGGAGCACTCTTTATCTCCTCACCCTCTTAATCCGATGTGACGGTATTACGACACGACCGAAGAGAGATCGGGCTCAAGAACAACGGCTGGACGTGCTTTCTAAAGCACGGAGTTGAAACACTAGTAATGCGGTTGCAGATGTTTCAGATTAAAGGTTTCCATTATCCGTAACAATAGAGGTTTAATATTTTCTGAAAAAAGGATTTAAAAATGTATTTAATTCACTGTTCTGTCTATGTCCCTTTTATCTTTGGTAACTAATTAGTAAGCTCGATTTTTGTTAAAAAAACTGTAGGCATTATATGCTCTGCAATTACGCGTCGAATAAAATTTAGTGCAGAGCCGACATCATTAATTATACTCGAAGCATGTTTTGACATTCTGTAAAATTTCTGTAAAGCGACAACTGCTCAGAATTTGAGCTTGTTAAACAAAATAAATTTTAAGAAAAAACTCCCTATGAAGCGCTGTAGATAAGTTAATTTCAGTCAAATATATCACTTTTTAATGTTAAAGTCTACGCCATCGCTTTAACAAGTCCATACTGCGGGAAAATACCGTTAGTAAAAGCGTCAAGAAACTCACAATTAGACTATTATGTTAAACATATTACAATTTATCCTTATAAAAGTCTAACAAAGTCTAAAAAAAGAAAGAAGTCTAAGAAAACTCATTATCTCCTAATTTATCATGTTCTTTCTTTATAAGAGTACTTTTTACACGCGCTTTAAATTTTTACAAAGAGAAATTAGTATTATTACAGTGGATCTGGTTATAAATAGTTACAAATTAACCCAAAACTGAGCCGCTAGTTTAATGGAGCATTTATATTTACTTATAAATTTGTACTGTAGTCACTTTCACCGCAATGCAGATAAATGATAAGTAACAGACGTCATCTTAGTCGCGCTATGTAAATTTACAAAACGATAAATTGATAATGATTATCAACCTTTGCAGTCAAAGAAGGCAGTATATAAGGGGCAATGAGAACAGACGTAAACAAATATACAACAGACCGCAATCAAAATGGTGTCCGACTTTAGAAAGAAGAAGCTACTTCACTTGTTCAATCAATTCTTTGACACGAACAACAGCGGTTCGATTGAAAAAAAAGACTTCGAATTAGCGGCGCAAAAAATTTCGCAGCTGCGAGGATGGAAGGAAGGTGATGCCAAGTACAAGGAGACGTTAGACTCATTACTTAAGATATGGGACGGTTTACAAAGTGCAGCAGACTCTGATAAGGATGGCGAAGTGACCGCTGACGAATGGGTGTCCATGTGGGAAGCTTACGCAAAGAATCCGTCATCAGCCCATGACTGGCAAAATCAGTACTGCAAATTCACTTTCAATCTAGAAGACGCTACTGGCGATGGATCTATTGATAGTGAGGAGTTCTCATCTGTTTATGCTTCGTTTGGCCTAAGCAAGGACGACGCCGTGTTGGCTTTCCAGAAGTTAGCAAAAGGCAAGTCCAGTGTAACGTGGCCGGAGTTCCAAGAATTGTGGAAGGAGTACTTCGTTACGGAAGACCCTAACGCACCGGGCAATTTCATCTTCGGAAAGTCTAGCTTCTAGTTCAAAATCAGGTTAAATATATAGATCAATAGAACAGTACAACTGCAAGGATTTAGCAAGAAAAGCCTTTTTAAGTGAAATGTTAAACGTGAATATTTGAATTATTTTCACGATTCCTCAGTGATACCAAAATTAAGTTTATATTTATTATTTAATGTAGTTTATAATATAAATTTTATGTAATTACGTATCTTTTTTTATGGAACAATGGCGACAAACGAACACACAGTCCACATAAAAGTAAGTGGATACTGTGGCCAATACTCACCCATGTTTATCCTCAATAGAGAATCGAAGTGAGTTGTCATCCCTAAGGATTAAGATGAAATGCCATGTATCCAGTAAAAAGGGTCTCCAGTTCTCTACACTCACCATACGAAACACAGCGGCATTGAGGTGCTATTTTACGCTGGTGTTCTGTGAGAGCGTGGTCCTTCCCCAGTCGAGCCGACCCATGCTTGCTACAACCATAATACGGTAGCTGACTGTAGCGTGGCTTTATCACGTATAAATGCGTATGTTATTTTTAGTTAACATTACTTATAATGAGTTAATCAAATTTTGTAAGCGTACTTTCTTTTTTATATAACTAATAAACAAACGAGCACACACTCCACCCAATGGTTAGTGGATGCTGTGGCTCATGTACACCTACATCAATCCCCGATTATTGATCAAAATGATGAGCGATGGCAGTAAAATGGGCCTCCAGTTCCCCACACTCACAGTCCAAAACATTTTACGTATGTATTCTATGTAAGGTTGATCGTTCCCCGGTAGAGCCAATTCATTGGTGATGGAGCTACAATACAACTTAAGAGTAACTGATTTACGTATATTATTTTTATAGCATTAGTGACAAACGAGCACACAGTCCACCTGATGGTAAGTCCACATTTTTAACCTTAATTGAGAATCAAAATGGATATGCGTTGTCACCCCTAAGGACTAACGTGGAGGCCTAGATTCCAGTAAGAGGGTCTCCGATTCGCTATACTTACCATGAAATACGAATACATACGAATGACAGCAATATCACGCTGCTATTTTGCACTGGTATTCTATGAGGGCGTGGTCCTTCCCCGGTCGAGCCGACCCACTCGTGCTACAACCATAATATAGCTGCGGCGTGGCTCTACCACGTATAAACATTTGGACGGGATTCGAACTCGCGATCCGCTGTGGATTTATCAAACGTTTATTTATATTATTATTTGCGCTACCTAGCTGTCTTACGCCTATTGGCAGGCGAATAGACGATCGAAGGTGAGCACTGTTAGAGGTGTGAGACGTCTGGTACTGTACCTTTGACGCTGCACCCCTTCGTCCGTCTGTATTGTCTGAAGATTTTAAGCCTGGGGATGTTTATACTCTCACCTATATGGAACTTAATAGCGCGATGGATTATCTTACGATACTAACACAGTAAACGCACGTATCGTAATATAATTTATTACGATACGTGTTGGTTGGATAAAACTACTTACACGGATTTTGTCACGGTTAATATAATTATTTTTAATTTATTTTTAAATCCCTACGTTAAATGAGTTAATTAAACGCGATAAAATGCATACAAGTGGCTTCATTCAATGTGTAGTGTAGCGTTCGCGTAAATTTAAGAAATCGTAATAATTTATAGGCTATGGCAAAAGGGTTGTTTATGTACAATAAAGCAGTGGAATAACTTGCTGGAGTCTTCAAAAAAAAAACGTTGATTGCAGTAGGACAAACATCCAGAAACGACAAAATTATTTGTCAGTCATACAAATACCTGTGTCGTGCGGGGTTAGAACTTACGGTCCCATGCGTTACGATTCAATGCTAAGCTTCTGCACCACTGAGCCAACTTTAAAAGTATTTTTGGCTTATTTATATCTCTGATATGGAACCCGGATTAGATTTATTATGATCTAAAGAGTTTAGACTACTGCCACGTACATAGTATACATGAGACAATATTAATTATTTATCTATTAGTTTTCATTTAAAGAAATCAATCCGTAAAAATAATCAACTAAATCTGCTAATCCGCTGCTATTAAATGCACAAGTTAACACATTTTAGATAGTCAATTATCAATAAAAATTTCATATCTAATTTTTATCTGTTTCAATTGGATATCATTCATAACTTGGATTAACAGTCACTTGTAAACGTTTGCCATAACCGTTCTAGAAATACCAGAAAAAGATGGTGTCACAATTTAGAAAACAAAAACTTTTACACCTTTTCAATATTTTCTTCGACACTGATTCGAGTGGAAGCGTTGAAAGGAACGATTTTGAGCTAGCGGCTGAAAATATTAGCAAGTTGCGAGGTTGGAAATCTAGTGACGTTAAATATAAAGAAACCTTAAATTCTTTGTTGAAGATTTGGGAGGGTATACAATGTGTTGCAGATGCAGACAAAGATGGGAAAGTAACCGTAGATGAATGGTTGGCCATGTGGGAGGCATATGCTAATAATCCTACTTTAGTTTCTGATTGGCAAAAGCAATATTGCAAGTTCATGTTTGAGCTAGAGGATGCTGGCGGAGATGGCACAATCGATAGCGAGGAGTTTTCTTCAGTTTATGAGTCGTTTGGCCTTTTGAAGGAAGATGCGATTTCAGCCTTCAAAATTATTTCAGGAGGAAAGTCTACAGTTAGCTGGACAGAGTTTCAAGAATTGTGGAATCAGTATTTCATATCCGATGATCCTAAAGATCCGGGAAATTTTATATTTGGAGCAGCTACATATTGATTACTCATGAAGTTATTCAAAATAATTGATTCCAATTCCGTAATGAAACGTTAGTGAAAGTAAGTGATAATAAGTAAAGTGATTAACTTAATATTAAATTAATAAACTAAACAGCGAAATAAATATTCGTGATCTGTAAATAAAGGATAACAAGTAAATAGTAAATGATATTATTTTATATAAATTCCATTTGTTTTAATTTTGGAGAGGAAGCATTGAATAACTTTGTCAAATTTATTTAAATGGCTTTAAGTTAAAGAGCGATTTTCGATCTAACAAGGTACGAGTTTATTCGATTATTTTATATTGAAATATTCTCAGAAATAATAGGAGGCTGATGCCTAGTGTTAGGACGTATTATTTTTATTAGCTTTATATTAGCTTTACAATTTTACAACCGACTTCGAAAAGGAGGAGATACGCGATATCTTCGCTAATTGTAAACCAATACTGATGATTATTTGTCCCATATATTGTCCCATACAAGTTAGAAAAAACAATTCCATCCCTAAGGTAAAAAATAAAAATAAAATTCCTTTTGGTTTTTACTTTTAGTTATAAGTAACATATTTCCTATTATAATGCCTGCATGTATTTCTGCGCACAATCAGGCTTAAACTCAAGCTTGTTTTAATAAAGAAGCCCCGCGTAAAGTACACACATCAAAATAAATTTGTTACCGCTAGTAAAAGCTCAATGTAAATGTACTTCTGCTTTATTGTAGTGGCGTTGATTGTTGGGTCACGTGCTGCCAGCAATCTGACATAGCACCTCTGAGCAGCAGTCAGAACAGTTGGGTGACCACTGCGGGGTCGGTCAGCTAAATTATCCACGCTGTGATAAAAAATAAATTCTTCTTTTTCTTATTTAACCAATAAAAGTCTACTGCAGAACCTAGGCGTCCCCACTGTAGCGAGGATATGCCTCCACTTCCATGTTGTCAGATGGATTGACGATCGTAGTACCTGACGCTTCGCACCTATGATACTGCTGCCCGACGCCGGTGTGGTTTGTTCACGCTTGGTTAAAGGAGATGATTATATCGCCTGATGGGTGTGTCAATCAGAAACCTTGTAAGATCTTTCTAGTATTCCTCACAGTCACTTCTTATGACATCCACGGGATGGAATAAGGTAATAGATTCTCTTAAGCTGCCACCACAAGGATAGAATACAATAAAATGGAATAATTTTTTATTCAATATTGATTACATTTAATTCATATTGAAAGTCATTTTATACTTTACCACTGGTTCGAATAAACCTCAGTCATGGGAAGAACCTGCAAGATACCTTTTTTTTTTTAAATAAATTTTACAATGCGGTTGGTCACACAATATTTACAAATTTTATTTTAAAAACACCTTGGAAGCGACGACCAGATACAGTTTTTGTTTAATTTGATATTAAGCCTAGTAGTGGTTTGTCGTCAGAGTTTTCATTTTTTAATATTTACCACACAGCGTATAAAGTACCTAATAAATACAAAGTCGATCAGCTAGGCCTGTACAAAGTTAAATACACATACGGTACTGTACTCGAAAACAATATTTGTCAAATGTCAATAAAATATAATATACGGCCTATCATAGATCAATGCTGAACAATTAGTCTCCCCCACACATTGCCTCATAAAAGGCTTTTGCCATAGAAGGTAGTGACAACCACAGATTTTTATTAACAGTGATCAGGAAGATGCTGCAGTCCATCTCCTGCGTCAGTTTCCTTCTGTCATCCTTTGCGACAATCATGGGATGATATGGGTAATGAATATTCCTATGGCACAACTACACAAATAATTACTAATTTAACCAATATTGTTTAGTATTTATGATCCTATTGCTTTTAATAGGTTTTAGAATTGATTTAAATCCTTTGATAAAAAATAATTTTAACGTTATTATTATTACATTATAGTAACGAGAATTTTATAATTTTTTTAACCAAGTATTTGTAAAAAGCCTTCGTGTACTTCTTATTCGATATTCTGTAGATCCCAAGACATTTTAGCCGATGCAAGGGTGCAACGACTTTTATGCAATTATGAGCAAAAAGTCATTATTTTTGATACGTCCAGTAAGGGCTCGACCCCAACAGAATTCTTAAGATTATAACCGAATAGTCAGAGAGTTAAGGAGATTCATCAGCTTATATATGATTTTGCTAAAATGAAAGTTATGTACAACACTGTCCATAATTTTCATTTGAATGATTCATTCATTTTTCATTGGAATTAATTTTGTTTTATTATAACATTATTTTTGTTTTTTTTTAATAAAAGATTAAGACAGGATTTTAGAATGGATTATTCATATCTTAAGTTAAATTTTTTTCAGAACATAAAGCAATGAAGTGTTACTAAAAAAAAGTCACTTTGCGTTTGAAAGAACAACAATGAAACCCATCTAATTTCATGTTATATAGTTACTTAGATATTGGAGTAAAATAAATTGAATGAATGAAAGCCGTGGTAGCTCAGATGGTTATACGCTCGCGGTAAATTTCACAGTACGCGAGCAAACCGGGTTCGATCCCC
>DWHP01003269.1:0-13566 GCA_018247895.1 Parnassius honrathi
TGTACCCCGATTTGATCTAATTTGTGTATCAGAATACTATGTGAAATTTTGTCAAATGCTTTTGTAAAATCGGTGTAATCGGTTATGTTCTACATTCAACAGTGGACCTTTGATAGGCTGTAATGGTTAAGATAGGTAAATAAATGAATTAAATTCTGTAGTAGCGTCCTAATCTAACCTTAATTCGTCTCGTGAATGTCGTAAAAGACGGGTATATTATAGACCAAGAAAATATACGATCTTACAAACGCTGAGGAAGGCCTTGGTTGCCTTATGCATCACACTTCTTTTTATAGAATATAGATGACAATCGAGCACACAGTCCACCTGTTGATAAGAATCTGAATGCAGATGCGCTGTCACTCCTGAGGACTAAGACGAAATGCTCCTTGTCCAGTAAAAAGGGCTGCCGGTTCTCTACACTCCCCATACGAAACAAAGCAGCATTGAACTACTATTTTACGTTGGTATTCTGTAAGAGCGTGGTCCTTTCCTGGTCAAGCCGACCCATTTCTCCTTCAACCATAATATAAACGCAACATAGGTTAAGCATGCACTGACGAGAAAGAGAGAGAATCCAAAATCCAAAAAAAATTCCTTCTTCGCTTCAGTTGCCGCTAGGTCTACTAATCATTTCCATTCTATATAAAAGAAACATGCATTTGTAATATCATACTTGTAAAACAACAAAAAGAAGATACCTGTGAAGTTTCTTCCATCGTTTTACTGCGGTGAAAGAAGCTTTATTTCAAACGGTAGCAGTATTGAAAAAAAAAGAAAACATTTATTTGCAAACAAAATGTCTATGTTATAATTTAGAAAATAAAATAAATTTAGTTTCATTTTATTTATGATATACCAACCATGATACCTCGACATCGTGTTTATCCCAAATACATAATATTTTGTTCAGGAGCAGGTAACATCGTAACCAACTGGCTTGTGAATCATCCGATTACGGCAAAATTCCACGAGAGGTTCAAAACTAAAGTCTACAGCTTGAATTTCACGAGAGGTTCAAAACTATAAGCCTATAGCTGGATATGTTATTCGTACGTTGTGGAAACTATAGGCTTTGGGTTTTACGAGAGACGTTTACCGGAAATGTCAGAAGAAATCTTACGGTTTCCGAAAGATAACAATACACTTTATCATATTATATGTTATGTTCTTTACAACGTGGTAGAGCCATGCTGCAAGTATATTATGAATTGTTCGATCCTCGGGGACTAGTGAGTGTAGACGCTGGAAACTCCTTTTACTGGATGTGAGGCATTCCATATTAATCGTGAAGGGTGTCAACGTATCTGCATTATATTAGTTGTAATGGTTCTATGGGCTAGAGTATATACTAAGTGACTATTCACGTTAACTCTTGGGTACGGTGGCGAGCGCGGTCTCGAAATATTAAACACGTAGTATATTATATATATGCAAATGTTCACGTACAGAACGCAGGTGCGGTGGAAGTAGTGGGCAAGCTGGCGACCTGCGCGTGCACCGCACTTGCGGCAATATCAAACGTGTGAAGTTGTTTGTGTGCGTTCACGTCGAACTAGCAGCGAAGCGAGCAATCCTTCTATTTCTTTATTGATTCGTGCACACAAATACTACTAATTGTCATCTCCCACTTTAGGTAAGAATTTCCAATTAAAATGAAAAGATTGTAGTGCATGTTTACAACCTCTGACAACTCATCACACTCTCACAAACGCCTGGCAGCCAATGTGAACACGAGTTCGCCCTAATCATCGTGCCCACTGTCGCCCCCGCGTCCTCATGTACTTGAACAACCACTAACCATCAGGTGGGCTGTGTGCTCGTTTTGTTACCTTTATTCCATTAAAATGTATGTTATGTGTAAATCGCTTACTCCAGCGACGGGAAGCAGCTCCAAGCGTGCGGAGTCGTCCGGCTCCAGCAATTTCATCACAAATATAACAATTATAAATTACTGTCTGACCTAAAAATTAAATGAAGAATTTAAAAGCGGACGAAATGTGATGAAGTCCGTACAACATAACTCGTTAAGGCGCTACGAAAATTCGGTTTTCACTGGGAACATAAACTGAATTGTTGACTCTCTCCGCTTGTTAGCGATTTCTTTTGCAACGTTTCAATTTTCGCTTTGTAAGAAATGTCTGCTAACGAGGCCTTCTTTGTATATTTTCAATATGATCCGAGGTTTAGGCACTGGGTTAGTAGTCACGTATCGTATAATTTACATAAAATATTAATTACATACATAAAAACACTCAATGCTGTCAATCAGACGGGTGGGCAAAGACTTTCATTTAGCAAGATCCTGACACACTTTTCTCGCCCTCTTCACATCCGTTTACCAAAGCAAACACGCTGGTAGGTCGAGTGTACGCTTACTTTGATCCATTTCTTAATATTTTGAAAATTTTGTTTGATAACTATTGTCTAGCTGACTATGCACTAGTCTACTACTACGTCACTAGTTTCATCATCATCATCATTACAGCCCTTCACAAGTCCACTGCTGAACATAGGCCTCCCCCAAGGTACGCCACAAAGCACGGTCCTGAGCCACCTGCATCCATTGACTTCCTGCATGTCTTACCAGGTCTCTTACCAAGTCGTTACTTCATCTATTTGGTATATGCCTCGTTCGTATAGTGGCGGTACGTCGGTCAGGTCAAAATCGGTTATTGGGTTTTCTGACGAGAAATTCTCAGCTAGAGTCCGGAGTCAAGAAGTTAATGGCGTTTCAACCCCATGCGTCGGAAAGCACGTAAAGCCGTTAGTCCTGCACCTTATCTGTTTCCGGTAGTGTCGGATTACCGTCCCATCTAACTATGAGAGTGAGGGAATAGACAGTGTACCTGTGCTTGCGCATACACTTTGGCACTATGATCTTGTCCTCAACAGATCGCTAGTCTCCGTTGAGACTAAACGCCGTGACCGAAATTTCCTCTGGAGGACATTATAATATTCTTCATTAAGCGAAAAGCCTAGAGTGGCTTTGCACTAAATGAAGAATATTGAAATGAATAAATAATATACTTGGCTTGTTTGTATAACGCTACTAATCGAGAAACTTCTTCCTTATTGGTTGCCGGTTCTTCAAGTTAAACAGACAGCCCATTACCACTTTTAGCTTATTGATTCATTGGGTTATACCAGGTACTCTAGTTCAACTGCGGAGCAATTCAAATCACCATTGTTGCCTTTTTGTTTACTTCTTTACTTTCATAAAGTTTGAAATTTATATCAATTGTAAACTTGGTTGTGATCTATCGTAATAAATATAACATCTATTAAAATTGAGTAAAATACTTTTACGGATTCTAACCCGTTTACTTTATGTTTTTAAATTTATCAACGTTTCAGGCTCTTTACAGCACTTATGGGCGGATTGCTCGAAACGTTGGAAATTAAAAAAGTTAAAACTAAACACGCTTTTAAATCAGTAACATTAGTTTTATTCCATGTGTAGTAGTTATATATAAGAAATCTTATATATTGAAATTATTTTCTTTTATGTAATTTTATCGTGGTTACGGAGAACAAACCATTTCGTTATTTTATACTTAAACAGAAAAAATTTAAAAAGAGAAATATTTAATTTTTCAGCTTGAATATATTTTAATAATGTTTTGGTTAAATGCATCGTATAGTAGAGTAAAAAAATATTTCTGTGATGAGATTTTGATTCCCAGAAATTATTTGATAAATATTTGTAATTTTGGACCTGGCCAACCGTACGACGTTTTATAGCAGTCGGTAGAAATATGCGGTTTAATGCAGTCGGTGAGTAAAAAGCAGTCGTGTGCTTTTTCTCGTTTACGAGGCTTTTCGAGGGTCGAAATGAGGGGGATATCAAAGGGAGTGGACTCAGATGCCTTTTATTTTCAACGACCCGAACTTTGTTACGTTATTTTTGTATTTTTGACAAGGATATCCGTACTGATACAATTCTCCTTTTTTTAAGAACTGGCACTATATTTAAAAAAAAAAAAACTATTGCCAGTATGGTAATGATTGTATTTAAAAACATCATTCACATCTCGTTTGATTCTTTATCGGTCTTATCAGAGAGCATTTGCGCTTTTTTTTTAAATAAATGTGTCGAGCGAAAGGATTGTCCACCTGATGATAGGTAGTCACTGCAGCCTATAGATATGCGCTGTCAACTAGAAATAAAGAAGGCTAGAGATGTGTTTAACAGCTCCGTGGACTAAGATGGAATTTATATAGCACTGTAGGAAGTTGGAAGTGTTTCATCGCCGTGCCTCAGAAAGCGTGTAAAGCCGTCAGTCATGCGCCTGATCTCTCTCAGGTCGTATCAGATAATTGGACCTTGCGACTAAGGTAATTGAGAGCACCTGTGCTTACGCATACACTCATAATATACTACACTATAATCCTGTCCTGCGTTCAGACCAGCAGCTGTGACTGAAATTTGGTCCGCAGGACATTAACGATATAGTATTGTTATATCTAATTTGATAATTTCGTTCTTTATAAGGCCGGATATTACTGTTATTTTGTTATTAACGAAAATATTACAAGCTTTAGTTACCCCACCCGTGAAAGATTAGGGTCGAAATAATGCAAAGGACCGGAATAGTCATCCGGCGTCTGTTTTCTGTCCGAACAATACCGGAGTCTTCAAGGTAGGAGTGAACAGGCTTGTTCAATCTAGAAGTTCATCACCACTTACCACCAGGTGGGGTTGTGGTTAAGCACTGGCTTATGATAAGAAAAAAAAAAGTTCTGTGTCAGAATCAAGACTGTATTGATTTGGGTAATTTTTTAAATAAATAACACGCTTTATTACCTCGCTCTTTCACACCATCAGATAACCACCGCTCGGTGGGTCTTCTCACCTTTGTTGTCGATATTCCGCGCATTAAAACCAAACTGTTTGCATCTTCTTTACTAATGCGGACATCAAAGGAGTGAAATAATTTACCAGCGTCTATTTTTCTATCTGAATACAATCTGGCCGTCTTCAAAGCAAGAGTGAATACGTGTGGCTTTTGTAAAAAAAATCCTCTGTAAATACCAAGATTGACAGAGTTGGGTAACTTTTTTGTAAACATCTACATACGTTAAAATATTCTATTATTGGAATCAAATTGCTATAATGTGTTGTATCTAAAAATAATTTAAATTATTTAAAAATAAATTATATATATTCTATTATTGGAATCAAATTGCTATAATGTATAATGTGTCCTTTCTTTCTTTATGCATATATACACCGCAATGTCTAAACAGTTGATAATTTCGGACGTTATAAAGCCGTTTACCAATGTAATTTTGTAAAGTTACAAATAAATTTATTCTGTTCTATTATATTCTAAAAACGAAAATATTACAAGTTATAATTACAACATTAGTGTTCTGTTCCAATAGTCCCCAACGTTAAATATCACACTGAGTCTCAGTCAATGTTCACGTGGTTTTTTTAACGCACCTACAATTCGCCTGGTGTTGCAGATGTTAGTGGGCGATGGTGATGATGATGATGGTGATTACTTACCGCTATGTTAGCCATTTGCTTTCACTTTTATGTTAAAAAAAATCTATTTTTGGACGTAAACAATTTTGAAATCTTTTTTCTAGATAAAATATAAGAAAAAGTAATTTGGCAAGGAACTTTTTAAAGAATCATAACGTAATTTTAAGGATAGCTTAAATCTTGTACCATAGCATGCGCTCGCTAAACTAAAATAAGGTCCGGGACGTTTGCGTGACACGGACACATGGAGCTTAGACCAACGCGACTTGAATTTTTACGATTCCACTGAGACCACTAGTAGTTTCCTTTCTTTTATATATCGTAGCCTATATTTACATTGCGTACAAACTGGTAAAAAAATAAATTAAAAATTGTTTTTAAAAAATAGGGGTGACAAACAAACACACAGTCCATCCGAGGCTATGGTCCGTAGAATACTACATCTGCCACGGTTAATAATCAAAATATGTGTTCTCATTCCTGAAGACTAATATCGAATGCTGCGTTGCCAGTAATAGGGGTCTCCGGTTCTATAAACTCACCTCTAAAGACTTTCAATTAATTATTATACTTTTAATTTTGCATCTATGATGGTAGCTCAGGGGCTAAAAACAACCCGGGGTCAATCCTAGCCGACACCAATGAAATTATTAATTACAACATTTCATGCTGATTATTTCTTTCCTCAGCATTGAAGGAAAATCTCGTGAGAAAACCAGTGAAATTTAAAAAAATAGGACATACTAAGGCAGGATTAAAAGATGACCTTATCACAAAAATTGATAAGGGCGTGCTCCGATGGTTTGGGTACGTTGAGCGAATGAGTGAAGACCGAATGGTGAAAAAAATATATAGCGCGAAAGTAAATATTAAAAGGTGTCGAGGTAGACCGAGACTAACTTTCGAAGGCCATGTGAGCAAATTGCCCGAAGAGGGGAGGGTCAACAGTACTCGGATACCTAGACGTGCATGTATGAAGAAGATAATGAATCTGAAAGAAGCGAAAGTGGTATGTAAGGATCGTGACACTTGGCGATCTGTTCACTCTGGCTACCCCGTTAGGGATTGTGCGTGAAGATAAGTTGTTAAAATAAATAATTTAAATATATCACCACTACGCCATTAATCATAAGATTCAGCCAAAAACTGGCTCAAAAGATACTCTTGAGCCATCTGCATCAATCAATGTTACTACATCATAAAGTCGTCACTCCACCTAGTGAGACGACTATGTCGCAATGATTTGATTTAACTGAATATTGAAATTTCGGACATGGAGCTATTCTCATATCTATTATCAATTTAGTAACTCATATTATTTTTGAAAACATTGAGTACTAAAAAAAAAACGATGTGTTGACCCTATAGTCCTTCGTAACTCTAAGGCCCCGGTATAGCCCTCAATAATAAAAGAAAATGGAAAAGGGAACGCTTTTATTGATGCTTCTATTTGGTGCTATATTAAGCGGTAATCGTTTTAGAAGAAACGGAGTGTCCGTTTCAGTGTTCTACAAAAAGCTAGTAGTAGTCGTAGTCTAAAAGCTGGCAGTTTTCTTATTTCTGAGCGCGCTATTTTCGCGTAAAATTTAATTTTGCAGTACTATACGAGCTCTAAACTTTAAGCAAAAATCTTAGTGATACTGCCCAAATGACAATTCCAGTTTTATAGACGTGAAACCTACGTCTGTTCTCGATTACGAGCCGAAATTTTGTCACCGCTGTGATCAGATAGGATGCCTCGTTACTAGTTACAAGGTTCTCTGGTTCAAACTCACTCCAAATTAAACTTATTTTTTTATTCAATTTGTTGAGGAATAAATCTAGTAATGGTCGACTAAAAATCAGCTTTAAAATGTACCAAAAATACTTTTGCGAGTGCAAAACCACTTTCAATAAACACTTGAAATTAATCCAACATCGCATGTTACGACTCTCACGGGATGACCTGTGCCAGTTGATTATCTTACGTCGCCACTACACGGGGCTACTTGTGAGACAATTTATGGGGTAGGCATTTATTCAGAGGACTTTTGATACGATACATTTGGAGAAAACATTTCAACACTGAGAGAGAGATTGTGAGAGAGAGGGAGGGAGAGAGAGAAAGATAAGAAGATAGATAGAGAGGGAGTGAGATAGACAAAGAGAGAGGGGGGAGAGACATAGAGAGAGAGAGAGAGAGAGAGAGAGAGAGAGTAATATACTTACTTTAAATACTGGCTAGATGAACTTCACTAATTTTAAAAATATAATATTTGCACTTGCCGAAAATAAAAAAGATATTAATTTTCATTCCTTTTCAAATATACTGCGGTCGAAGAGAGAAGATAAAGTAGCGATTATCGCGTTGCACCGCTATGGTTAAGCGCCAGAAGAAATTTTCAATATACAAAAATAAAAAATAACCCTACGATTTGTTTATCGCACAATTAAACGATTTACTGAAAATTCAAGCTTCGAAGATCGTAAGAGGACTAGCCATCCTCGTAGAGTTAGGATACCCGCGATCATAAAAGCAGTGAAGGCGCGAATCCAACGAAATCCTGTTCGTAAATAAAAAATCTTAACTCTTCAGATGGACCTAAGAAGAACCACGGTCAAAGGAGTGATCAATGAAGACTTAGGACTACGAGCTTATCGTAAGAAGACCGGACCTTTTTTGAATGAGCGTTTGAAAAAAATTGGGCTGGATAGATCCCGCGCTTTGTTACGGCGGTATGCGGGAAAAAAATACATAAATACAAAATGATAAGGTGTATTTCCACAGCAGTGAAGAAGCTAGCAGGCGTATTCCGGGGGTTGAACGAGCACATTATCCTTCGTCACTCATGGTTTGGCTTGGAGTCTCATATTCAGGCTTAATTGAGGTGTTTTTCTGTGAAAAAGCTGTAAAAACCAGTGCCGAGGTGTACCAAAATACCGTCCTAACAAACATAGTGGAGCCACTTCCTCAAACAATGTTCAAAAGCAGACATTGGATATTCCAACAGGACTATGCACCAGCTCGTAAGGCACGAAGCACGCAAAACTAGTTGACCGCCCGTGGAATTGACTTTATCGGACATGAAGACTAGCCCTCTTCTAGTCCAGATTTAAGCCCACTGGATTATAAGATATGACAATAATTGGAGTAGAAAGTCTGCTCTAAAACTCATCAGAATTAGGAATTTCTCCGAGTATCTTTGGCTAAAGCAGCGGCAGAAATAGATATGAGTGTGGTGCGTGCTGCGATTGATGATTGGCCGCGTGGATTACGGGCATGTATTCAAAATACATTTGGGAAGTTTGAATTATGTAAATAAAATTGTATTCTGAATTAAATGACCTTTCATTTCATGTATAATTTCTATATAATTGTCAAAAAGTGTATCATTAATTTTATAAAAAGTTTTTGACGAAACTTATGACCTGACTAAGTATTTGCGTAAATAAAGAATGAAGTTGTTACCTTTATCTCGTGATGTTGCTTTTAGCATAATAAAAATTTACTATGCTTTTAGTCCACTCAAAATTTTAAAACTTAAAGTTTTATTAAAAAGGATAACGACTTGTGAAACCAAAAACATAGTTATAATAATATTAAATATATATATATATAAGCTTAGCTAATTAATTTTTAACGTCTTTAAGGCTACGTTTATTTCAAATGGCACTACTTCACATAGAATATTTGCATAATCACCACGCAAAAATCAGCACACGCATTTTTGATCATAGTGTCGGATGTGTCGCGCCTTTGAACTTGCTTTCCTTCGTATGTCTAGGGTATACTGAGCCAGTGGTAGCTCAGGGGCTACATGCTGACTGTAAATTTTGCAATACCTGCTGGCTTCTATCCCCGCTGGCACCACTGAAATTGTCAATTGCCATTTTAAGAGTTGATTTACCACGTACTCTTTTTTATAGAACATGGGTGATAAACGAGCACACAGTCATTTTGATGGTAAGTGCATGTTGTGGTCCATAGACATCTACATCTGTATCTATCTTCAATTAAGAATCAAAATGCAGATACGTTGTCATTCTTGAGGACTAATATAGAATTGCCTCGTTTCTAGTAAAATGGGTCTTCTGTTCTCTACACTCGTCATTCGAAACATAGCAGTATTTAGTTGTTATTTTACGCTGACAACTGGCATGTCAGAGCGTGATCCCTTCCCCGTTGAGACCCGACCCATTCGTAATAAATAATATAGCTGTAGCGAGCCTCTAAACACATAAAACGTGCTCGATGATGGAGAAAAACATCATAAGAATGTGTAACCCTTTCGGAAATGAGAAGCGGCCTGTGCCCAGCCGTGGGACGTATAAGGCTGTAGCTTTTTTACATTACTTTGTACTTACGAGACGATGCGTCGGATAAAACAAATTTGAAGTATTTTATCGCTTTTAATTAATACTTTGCTTCTAATCTCGTTGATTTAAGTGTTTTAACAAACATTTCAGTATAAGCTTATCTTAAATCACAGATTTTACCGGTTTGTATGTCCTCTTATGTATTTCACGGTGAGCTTCCATATCTAGCTATCCAGTGAATGTTTAAATTACCTAAATTATTTTATTTTGGAATGTTATTTCTGCGCCCAGTAAGTCTTCTCTCTGTATATGTGTGTGTGTGTGTGTGTGTGTGTGTGTGTGTGTGTGTGTCAAGATCGTGTCAAATGGAAGTCCGTAGTCTCTGCCTACCCCTCTCCCTGTTTGTGTAATATTATGTGGTCCCAAAAATCTTAAACAAAATTGAATGTTGCCAGCAGTGACAGTACCAAAATAAAGAGAGAACATTAAAAGTATTTGCTTCCGCACAGGGTACGACAATTTTTCACGCGACTGAAGACGGCTCATCCCACTTAGTTCCTTGTTAGTCCTTGTTCCCACGCTTCTCCGCAAATTGCTTACCTGGTTTTCGTTTTAAGCAAAAAACATAATTGGACGTTTAGAGGAACCGGCTTTATCTTAATAAAATTTGACAACACAAAATGAAATAACAGCGCAGCTGTGCTGGTTGTCTCAAATAAGTACATGGAAAAAAATGGCTGTTCTCATTTCTGTGAGTGAGACTGTTTTGGAGCAGTGAAGAGTGCGCACTGCTTCAATGCATGTCAGTTTCATTATTATTTTGAAAAAACAAAGACCAGCTTTCCTTAGGTATTTTTTATAGCATACGGTGATAAACGAGCACAGTTCACCTGATGGTAAGTGGATGCTGTAGCCCATAGACGTCTACACCTGTCGTCAATTAAGAACCAAAATTCGTTGTCACCTCTGAGGCCCAAGATGGGATGCCCCGTTTCCAGTTAAAAGGGTCTCCGGTTCTCTACACTCACCATACAAAATACAGTAGCATTAAGCCGTTATTTCACGCGTTATTTCTATCAGAGTGTGGTTCTTCCCCGGTTGAACCGACCAATTCGTGCTATACAACCATAATGTAGCTGCAGAATAATATAAGATAGAATATAGCTTAGAACTCTCCTGCTATTGCCCTATATCCGCTCGTAAAGTTTCATCACTGTCGGATAAATCATTCCGAGAAATACCCTGGAAGAGAGGTAGACAAAAAGTTTAAATTGTTCTTTATGTCTTAATGACATACACCCCCCCCCCCCCTCAGCTCAATCAAAGACAAGTATATCGATATAAGTATGTTGTTCGAAAATCACTGAGTACTAGGAAATATAAATATTTCTGTGAATAAAGTGATACTGTATTATGCACATGACTGTATAATGAATATGTTATGTAAGCAATGTGTCGTAACTCGCGATTATCCGAACGACCCTGTGCCCGCACAGGACTAGCGGGCTGGAAGATTTCATTTTTGTATTCATCGCCTGACCTTTGTTACGCTACTGAATTCCGTCGAGGTCGGGTTTATTGTCCCCGGTATTTTCATTGCTGAGATGAAACAAATGTGAAAGATTTCTGAAATCACACAAGTCAACTTGTGAACGGCGACTCCGAAAAATAATTATAAAATATATTTTTATGAGTTGGCATATTGTATATGTATCATATATTCTTCGGTCTAAGTATATTAAAAGAAGTTCTAATACCGATTTTTTGGTCTATTTTACGTGGTAGAACTACGCTGCAGCTGAGTTTGTAGTATAGCACGAATGGATTGACTCTACCAGAGAAGGACCACGCTCACACCAGAATATTAGTGCGAAATAGCAGTTCAATGCTGGCGTGTTTCGCATGGTGAGTGTAGACAAACAGAGACGCTTTTTACTGGAAATGAAGCATTCGATCTTAGCCCTCAGGAGCGACAGAACTTTATTTTGATTTTAATCGAGGATAGATATAGATGTCTATAATCCACGGAATTAGTAATTTATTTATGGGGCAATGTATACGCTTTTACAACAAAATCCCATAATATGTACAAAATTTGTCATTAAACAAGTTTAAATGTTTTATTAAAGAAAATTGTACAAAAAGGGTTATTATAATATAAATGAATACATAAATGAAAATAGCCCCTGGGAATGAGGTGATCGCCACCATGCTGGTTCTATAAAAATCATTCGAAAATTGTAACAAAATAATTTGATTGTAAATTTAAATATGTTTAAACAAAAATTCCCGCTGGGTTTCTTGCTAGTTCTCGAACTTCTAGTTTGCGAACCAGTGGTAAATGAAAAATGACTTTCGATAAGATCGAAAGTATTTTATAACAATCTATGTTGAATAAAAATCATTCATTTCATTTCATTTCATTATGGGCCACAGCGTCCACTTACTATCAGGCAGACTGAGTGCTCGTTTGTCACTCTTTGTCAGCCAACCTGTAAATGTCCAGTGCTGAACATAGATTGCCTCATCGGAAGAGTTATGCCATAGCTGCCAATGCCATGCTTGGCATGCGGGTGACGACTGCAGTTTTCTTTTATTATTCTGTAATATTATCATCAGAAAGTTGCTGCCGCCCATCTTCAGTTTTAATGTATTTCTATCGCCTCCTATGACACCCACGCGACTATATGGGATAGTGGATTTACGGTTTATAATTATAATAGTCCGACTATTATTATATTCTTCAACGAAAAGTCTGCTAGAGTCGGTATCGCGATGAAATAGGAGCGAACGACAAATGAGGTCTGTAGTCGGCGGTCAAACAATGCGAGCGAAACGTTCGGGCCTAAACAAATACACACTGTTAGCACCAGGTTACTGAGCCCTACTTAGCGGAATACGAGGATTGCCACGGAAACATTCGTAATCTTAGTTATTTACACGACTATAGCAAAATTTTTGTAATGTACCGCTGAGGTCCATATTAAAATAACTGTTTAGTGGCGGTGTACGAAAGAAGTGTAAGAAGAGAGTGAGAGAGAAAGTGTAAGAAGAAATATCCACTACTCCATACCGTCCTGTGGGTTTCGTGAGAGGCGACGGAGGGAAACTGAAACAGAATATAACCAGCAACGTCTTCTTTATAACATCTAAAAAAGTAAAACTATTACGATTGCATACCCGCCTACCGGGTGTTTTCTACGTGATAGAGTCATGCTGCAGCTATATTGTGGTTAGGTACGCGTGTGGTCTTTAAACGAAAGGACTGTGCCCAGCTGTGGGACGTATATGGGCTGTAACTTTAACGCGCGTGGTCAGCATCCTACCATTAGGCTACTAAGGACGCGGCTCCCCGTCGCCAAACTGGATGTTTCACGTCTCATGTTAACTATATGTTTATACCTCCATCTAGGTATAAGGTTTTTCTAGAACTTTCTATAGTCGCGTCTAAATACACACACGAAACGAAATGGATTCTATTACGCCGCCGCCATATTAGTGTGCGTTTAAATCGAGAATGGCTTATGTGGTTTTCATATAAAAGATAAAAATGAAGCTAATATGCAAAACGTTACCTAAACCTATTGATTTAGAATGTTTATATCGACGGCCAAGCCATTAAATTTGAATCTATAACCACTAGATTTATTGATTCATACAATAATAAATCCGTGTAATAATAATAAAATAATAAATCTGAGCCGTGGTAGCTCAGATGGTTAACACTCGCTGTAATTATAACAGAACGCGAGTAACACGGGTTCGATCCCCGCCGG
>DWHP01003270.1:0-13566 GCA_018247895.1 Parnassius honrathi
GGGTGATATTGACATGGGACCAGTTTCATTTAACGCGTAATTATGTAACGTAGATCTCAATAAATTTTAAGTAAAATCGGTCAAGTCGTTTTTTGTGCCGAATGAAAAATTGTATAAAATATTAAAACAAGATATTTTTTTATTCTTACCACTGGGAAGTTAGTCGTGTGAACATTTCGGGTCGCACCTAGACCGCTTTTTATTTACTACAGCCTATTAAAATTCCACTGTATACATAGGCCTCCCCCATAGATTGCCTCATAGGAGGGATTTTTGCCATAGTTGCCATGATTGGCAGGCTTCTATTTTAAGCTGTTAAAAGGAAGATGCTGATGTTCATCTTCTGTTTCATTTACACGGCAACTGCTATACATACAATATACAATAATGACAAAGCAGGCAGACTGAATTGTGTGGCGATTCAGTCTGCCCGTTATCATTTTTACTACGTTTTAACATCATCACTCTCATGTTTGTCTGTTTGTCTGTCATTCCGGGTGGAATCTTGCAGCTCAAATTTTGATCACTTCTCGATAAGCTAGAGACTTTAAACTTTGAACATAGCTCAAAATCGGATGAAAATATAAGTATATTAAATTTTTTAGTACATTTTTTTTAATGTTCAATGACTTTTTTCTTTTTATCGTTTAAGTGGTGTTAACATGTAACAGAATCCTATTACATAAACTTTTAAAACATGAATTTTTATTAAAACTATAAAAAACTGTGGTTTTAAACAAAAGCCACTAATTTAGTCAGAATCTATTTCGGGATATGACATTCACATATATGGGTATAATGTTGAGTATATTTGATTTTCATTAACATCCGCATGGCATGCTTCGTTGTAACGGTATAGCTAACTCGCAGGGATATTTATAACAATCTAAGAAGTAAATTTAGAAGTCTGCCACACTGCCCTCAAAAAAGTGTAATCTTCATCAGATCCGCAGTTTGTACGTTTGTACGTTCGTTTAAGCATCCTGTAGGCCCCCCTCTTACAGAATACCAGCGTGATATAGCAGTGACAAAAAATCTTCCATCTGCCATTAGATGTATCTAATGGCCACAGTATCTACTTACAATCAGGTAGGCTGTGTGCTTGTTTGCCAGCCTTATTCTAAAAGAATTTGACGGATTTACTGTAAAAGGGACTCGTATATATCTATTCACTGTGTGCAGGAAGAAGCAAGAAATGGTCTATTTCAAAAACTTGCCGCAAAAGTCTTACAAAAAATATCTGACAAAATTACATATACCTACATAAATTATTGATAAATAATAATAAAAATACATGAAATTAAAATTGGTCAGCATCTGCATTATAAGGACATTTAAAAAATACCCCTGAATGCTTACGGTATAAACTTTGGATGTTGGGAGCAGCTTGCCGCAAAAAGGTCATCTTGGTGATCTTCTATCTTTGAAGGAATGAAATCGTTTGCGGAAAGCCGCCTCAAAACTCTGGACTCAAAACGCCAATTGCGCAAAGGCATACCTAAGCCCTACTATGCGTATAATTACAATTCGTCTGGCCAACTCTACTGTCACACATGCCAAAGGGTATTTAAGATCAATTTCGGTCCAGGGAGTCATATAAAAGCACATCATGATATGTAAGTACATGTATTTAGGGTTGTCGTAATCGAAATCGATGGGGAGGACATTTGAGTTCAAAGATAAGTTGTCACTAAGATAGATTGAAATTTAATTTTAAAACATACTATTGAGGGGGATATGCTGCATAAAAAACTAAGGTATGAAGATATCTGCAGTAGAACCAAGAGTGACTGACATAGCCCAACGGATTAGTGAGCTGTAGTAGCAATGCACAGATCATATTGATCGAAGAACCGACAACCGATAGAGGAATAAAGGTTCTTCATGGAAGAATAAAGGTTCTCAAGTGGCAGCCTTGTACCGGCGTCCACCCATTTGATGAAGTGACGACCCGGTAAGACATGCAGGAAGTCGATGGATGCAGGTAGATCAGGACCGCGCTTTGTGACATTCCTTGGGGGAGGCCTACGTTCAGCAGTAGATATGTAAAAGGCTGTAAGAATGATGATCATGACATAAAATTAAAACTTACAACCCTTTAACATATACTTATTAGGTATTTAAAGGACACAATTGTATTTCAAAGGTAATCAGTTGCATACACATACGATACGTATCAAAATGATGTTGTGACCAGAATTAAGAAAGGAATGTCTCAGTTGCTTGATCATGTAAAAAAAATGAGGAAAAAATGATAAAACAAATTTATATGGCAGATGTGAACGGCAGAGATGGGAAGGGACGGGACGCCCTAGACGAAAGTTTATCAACGAAATTGGCGATATTTTGAAATGGCCCACATTAGGAGTATCCTTAACTGACGATCATGTATGCGTAGATATATGGATGTAAAGGAGGCGAGAGAGGTATTTCAGGATTTTGCCAAATGGAAGTCCGAAGTCTCTGCCTATCCCTCTGGGTGACAGACATGAGTTTTTATGTATGTATACGTATTAATATTATACTTAATAACAACTTGAGCGAGTACTATATCCATGAAAGCTTAAGCGTCTAAATGCTCACGGGTCGATCGTGACCTCACCGCATCGCAGTCCGCATAGACCCTTTTCATCGCGCGCTCCCAAATTTGTAGCAGCTAAATCGGTCAAAATCTAGGGCAAATTGTCTCTTTATTCCAAAAATATTAAATAATTAAACGAATAAAGTGAGGGTTTTTTACAATATTAAAGGCATAATGTTGCTTATATGAAACAGTTTTAGTTACTAAAAATAATAAGTAATCAAAACAAAGGCAAACACTCAAGCCATAACAGTAATAAAAACTGGTTTGAAACAGCATAACGTTATTTAAATAAATAACTTGCATAATATGCATAACATTTACTGATAAGAGCGAAATTTATTTTAAAATTTAAACAAAATTTATAAAACCACGAATGAAACTGAATCTAACATTTTTAAACATAATTTTTGTGTAGTGCATTATGACTTTATTTAAATACATCATAGGATAAGTGTATTCAAAGCAACCAGCATAAAACAGCACATAAAATTTAAAGAAAATTTACAACCTTATACATTTCACTGCTGGGTACGGGCTCTGATTTTTGAGAGGGTTTTTAGGGCAAGGAAGTGTCTCGTTTTAATTATGAAAGTTACTCGACTAAACCGAGTCAGTAATTCATTCTTAGAGCGATGTATATACGCTTTTACAAAAAATCCCAGAAAACATACAAAATTTGACCTGCACAAAGTTTAAAAACTTTATTAAACCAAGTTTGTATAAAAAGGGTCACCATAATATTAAGGAATTTATGGATGATAGTAACCTCTGGGAAGGGTAATTGCTACCAAACTGTTTCTAATTTGTAATGTGTTGTTAATTGTAATTTGTCACACTCGTACATGATTGTAAGGTGTTATTTATTTAAAAAAAGTCCCGCTGGGTTTCTTTCTGGTTCTTCCCAGGAGAGGGGTTCTTTTCTCAACCAGTAGTAAATAAAAAAACGACTGTCAATATGTATTATTTGTCATCTATAAAATACAATAGTTTTTGTTTCTGTCCGCCGCGATGTTTCAATACGTTGTCCCAATGCGCTGTACCATGCAGCTCACGATGTTTTTCTTCACCGCTAGGCACGTGGTTAATCAGCACTTAAAAATGCAATTATTAATTTCATTGGTGCCGCCGGGATCGAACCCGGGTAGCTCGCGTACTGTGAAATTTACTGTGAGCGCTAACCATCCGAGCTACCTCCGTTCCCAGAACGGCACAGTTCCTAGTCAATTTTAAATAAAAGCTAATTCAATAAGTAAAATTTTCATAGCTATTTAATTTTGCGAAAATATTTACGAATACACAAATAAAGCACTTTATGTTTTGTATTGATTTTAAGCTTGAGTTGTCAAATTATCTAAAATGCCCATCTGAGATTGTATGTAGTATTTTAGATCTACGTGACATTCATAAACATTAGTTAATTTAATTCCATAGCGAATGAAAATCATTGTGCTACATATCGATGTAGATGTTGATATCTATTTGCCACAGCATCCACCTATGTGCTCATTTATTCGTTTTATTAAATAAAATAAAACCAAAGTAACAAATGAACTTACCAGTCCACGTGATGGTAAATGACTGCTGTTCTGAGGACTAAAATTGAACGGCTCACAGCCTGTAACATACTGGCTCTTTACTCTTTACTTAACTAACTCTTTACTCTTTACTCTTCAAACCGGTACATACCACGCAGGTACGCTTTTGGCGGCAGAAATGGGTAAGAGTGTGGTAGTCACCCCAGACGTACTTTTAAACGGTAAAGGAATTCTACCACCTGCCTACCCTAGTAAAATATTTACAATATAGTAGGTTGGCTTAGGGTGCAAAAATAAAATCGTAAAATCTGGATCCAATAGGTGAAACTGCGATTGAACTAATATTATTAATTAAGCTTATTTAGTCTTATTTAGTAGTAGTAGTGTACAATATAGGTACAAAGTGAACGTTTTTTCGCTTTGTTATTTTTGCTATATTTTGATTTGTCACCGGTTTAGTTTTATCGGTAGAATCGCTGTGCTCAATGACCGTGACCGTGACTCAATGAGTGTGGGCAGTATTTGGGAGATTACGATAAATCTACTCGTCACATTTACCTCAAAACTTGAAAACATGATTGTACAACCAGTGACGACGTATGGATCAGAAACGTGGTCATTCACTGCTAGACAAATGATGAATCTCAATATCACTCAGCGACCTAAGAAGAGGGCTGTGCTTGGAGTTTCTCTGCGTGTGAGAATATATATATATATATATAAATGAGGATAACAGCAATAGAACTAGGGTACCTGACAACCGGCAACCAAGAAATATGGGTGAAAGACGTTCTCGAGTGGAGTTTCGTAATATTACGCAAAAGTGTAGCGATGGCCCCTCATTAGTTGGAATGACGACCTGATGGGAAGTACCGGAACTCTAAAGATGCAGCTGACTTGGAATTGTGCTTTGTGATCATGCTTGTCATAGAGATATACACAACTTGGCAGGCATTAAAGTGATCTAGAATTTTTGGTATGTAACAATAATGATGATACTAAAGCGAAGTTAACTGAAGAAAGCCGCAGAGAAAAGCCGATCCGGTAATAAAAACATGAATAAATATAATTTACATCCATTCCTTCTTTTTTACTGTCTCTTGAATCCATTGTAGTAAAGTATTTCTTGAAAGTCTTGCCCAATATGAGTAACAAGTTGGTGAGCGTTGACCCGACACCTTCAAACCCTTAAACCCAGGTAATACGGCACACAATCACTAGTACGTATTTTGTTTTGAGTTTTGAATTTATTAATGAATATACCGCCATTTGTCAATCGCTTTGGAACACCCGACAAGATGACAGGAATTAACTGGGATAGTTATAATTTATTCTGTTACACAGAAAAACCCCGAGAATAAGCAGTTGCGTATCTTAATCAACAATTATGACTGCCGAGAAGAAAATCATACAGTAGTTTTTCGGATTTGATCTGTAACTATAGGTGTATATATATTCGGTTGTGACATCTAATATTATGTAGTTGAAAATAAAAAAGTAAGTACCATAACACAAATAACTGTTTATACTAGTATTTTTTTTACTTTATATCCGTTATCTTTAACGTTATAGCTTATCAAAGTTGCTTAACTTCATTCCTCCATCTACCTTCCAACATCGGAAAACAAGACGCCATTATGTTCTTTGGCTGTCCTTTCGTTGTTGACTTACCGTGCATTCCAAGTAGCGTTCCAAAGAAGTAGCGAACCAAACGTTTCGCTACTTAAAAACAATCTACTACTCGTACATGTGTTTCATATACTGACTTTTTTGTACATTGTATTTCAGCCGTGAATGTCTCACAGACACTTAGCAATTTTGTTAATTCACATACCGATGCACTCAGCAGCATCATGTCGTCTGCATAATTCAAGTTGTTTACATATAATATATCTATATGACATTCGACATGCATGCTGCTAAGCGCCTCAATAAGTCCATTTACATAGAGATTAAAGATGAGCTTAATCCACCGTTTCTCAAAGCGCACTCTAAGCGGTATGGTTCAGACAAATTTTTAAAATTGACCAATATTTTAAAATCTGTGTCAGTTGACCTGATAATTTAATATCCTCTAATTTTCCTCAGTATGGGTATTACAGGAGACCAGATCAAATGCCATGATAAGTCAGAGAAACACGCGTAGGCAGGTGTTTTTCTATCGACATAATATTTGTCAGTGTGCTTAAGTTAAAGTATTACAATTTCTGTGGACAGTCCGGAAAACGAAATTCGAACTGAAATTTATTAATTTTCGTGTTAAGCACACCGTTCGATATCTTTGCTACGATAGTTGCCACGAATATATTTATGTACATTTATCCGACAAGTCATCCGTTTTATTTTTTTACCTCCGATACTATTCTGGTCTTCATTAGATCAGCGGCAGATATGCGTGCCGGTACCCGGTACATATGTGGGTCAGCATATTCCTATCTCTAAGAACCAGGATGAAATGCCTCGTAACTAGTAAAAGAGTCTTCGGTTTCGTCACTCAACGTATATAGACAACTTAACCCGTTAAGGAGATTATTAATTTTATATGAACCACATGCTTAATATATCCTTTCACCATTGCACAGTCAGACGCTCGGCCAGCGTCTGTCTTCACCTCTTCGTTGTCGACTTACCGCACCTTCGAACCGAATGTTTTGCTTCGCCGTTCATTATGCGTACAATAAAGTAGTAGAATAATTAACTAGCATCTGCATTATTATAATGTAGGTGTCTTTAAGGTAAGTGCGAATAGGTTTCTCGCTTTACTTCCCTTAACTTTGGCTCACAATTTACAAACAGGTGGGATAGTATTCAAGCACTGGCTTAGATTGGTCAAGTGGTGAGAGTTCGGCGGAAAACAGATACCTACCTGCTTTAATTAAATTAATAGCACTTAAACTGATTTTACAGATTTAATTGCGTTTAATTTAATATTACTTAAATTTGTACTATTTATCATTACTATGAACAATAAAGTCTACATACCTCTTTGGACTCTCCCAGTGATTCCTCGTAGGGATTATTTACCAAAGTTGCCTTATTTGGTAGGCGGGTTCGTAGCCGCAATTAATTTATTATTTTGAGTTCTTATTAAGAAGACGCTGTTGCCTAAACGCATGTATAACTGTCACAATTTTAACTTATTTGTTTACTAGCTAGCTGCTTCGGCTTCGCACGGGTGATTTCTGAATTTCGACAACAGCGCCACCTTTTGAGTCTAAATGTGAACCATAATCATGCAGAGACTCATTCAAACACACATAAAAATTGTCATCAAAATCGGTCGAGCCGTTTTTGAGTTTTACCGATTATAACGGACAGCAATTCATTTTTATATTTAAGAAGATTATCAATTTACTCAATCACCTGTTCGAAATAAATCGAGTAAAGGTACAACTTTGAAGATTTTATAATTGCGGATCCTGAAATAAGCATCTACTACTGTGATTGCTAAGTTTCTGTTTTGGAAAGCGGCCACGAGTTAGAATCAAATGTAGAGCATGCTAAAATTTGGATGCCAGGACCTGTCGTGATACGATTATTGTACATGGTTCGAAAATTTTCCTTCATAAAGTGTTCTTAAAACTTAAGAGTTCTATTTGTTATTGCGCTTACTTTTAACATTGTATTTTATTTCAAATTCTAACTATATAATGGGAATCTAAAATAAAGGCTATGAATGTATAGCCATACATAGATATTGCTTTAAATTTAATCAAATAAATTAATTAGTAACTTAATTAATTAATCAAATCACATAACAATTGCCTTTATGAAACCATGAAAAAGTATCGTCGACAATAATAATTTCGATACTTTGTAATTGTGATGAGAGCAGAGAAGTTACTACATCATTTAAATGAAATTTCGTAAAGAGGCATTGTCTCAAATAAGATTGTTCAAAAACAATTTAACAAGTTCAAGCGAACAATCTGCAGATGATCGGCGTAAAGAATGATGGATGTCACTTAATATACAGCAGCGGAAAATAGCGGAATACAGTTATGCATGATGAAATTATTGAAAGTGATTGTTTTTGTTTTGAAATAGAAATCGAATTCTAGAAAAAACCAGTAAAATTGAGCCGTTTAAAAAAACCAATGATATTTAAACGTGTAGATTTTGTAGGTAGGTTTTGTACAATATGTTGAAAATAATAAAAACTTATAAGACAAGACACAACTACGATTCAAGCTAGCTATACCAGCAGATAGTTCACCTGAGGCCCATTATAAATGTAGGTAACTAGGAAATGAACAATTTTTACCCCTCGTTTATATTCAAAGTTATATAAGCTTTGTGGTTCGTACGTTACTGAGAGTATGGGAATGATGATACATGATAATATGATGGGATGATCGTGTAGTCACGGTGTAAGAATATCTGCTACCCCGTATCGTACCAGGGCTGTTATCTTTCTTTTAACAACTAAAAGATAAAAAAAAAACTATTGTTGTCAACCCGCTTGCCAGGCGTGGGCAACTTTAGCAAATTTCCCACTATGAGGCAATCTATGGGAGATGCATACGTTCAGCAGTGGACTTTTAATATGTTCTTTATTGAATGAGGGTGACAGCCAAGCATACAGTCCAACTCAAGGTAAGTGGATGCTGTGGCCCGTAGAACTGTATATTTACTGCTTCATACTGTAATGGTATGGTGTAATAAATGTGGGGAAGGTGAAACAACATGATATTTTATTAACATTATTATAATTTATATTTTATAAAAACCTTATAAATAATATGTATACCTTACTTATGTATTACTTACTTACTACCTATTTACTAAAAAATAATAATGCTGAAAAGTTTTTATATTCATCGTAATAAAGTTTTCATGAAAATATTATGTACGTCGTTTTTTGCCGGACACATAAAATTACAACATAGAGTATATTGCTTTAGTATTAAGCATGCTTGGAACTACGAGTACTTTAAAGAAAACTTGGAAAATATTTCGGTATACTTTTTCTAGTCTCATCTCTTTGGAGGTTATTTAAATTAAAAATACTGTTGCAGTGTACTGCATTACGCTTAAAAAATTAAATAAATGTTGCTTTTTACAAATTAACTTGAATTTTTTATCCTTCAAGTATAGAAAGCAATTTGTTTAAATAAAATGAAAAATGACACAATTTTCTTTCAGAATTTTAATTTAAATTGCCATTGTAAGAAATAAAACATAGATATAGCAAAATTAAAAACAGATAGTATCTATTATTAAACAGGCAACCGTTTAGTGGCCGTTTAAGGACACCCACTTACCCATATCGTATCGTATCGTCCATAAGGAATGTCTGTATCGTAAGAGGCGACAGAGAGAAACTGAAATAGAAGATGGGCAGCAGCATTTTTATGAAACAACTCAAATTTATAAAAAAATGAGCATGCTTATGACCACACAACTGAAGTACAACTTCTTTAGCTCCATCTGTATGTACGAGTATATATATATTTCCTCAAATATTTTAAATTATTATCGGCTTCCTTCCATAATATTCTATTATTCATCCGAAAATTCACAAAACATGAACTTTAAAATTAATTTACAATTTTATTCACGTTAAACGTAGAATATTTAATGTATTGAACCAAATATCAATTCATAAAATTGTTCAAAACGAATGAAAATTACGAAAAATAACTGGCTATGACTGAGAAAGAGAAAGAAAATGTGCGCGCGCACTGCTCTTTCTTGCTTATATCCCCCACTCAACTTCCGTTCGCCTCGCCCGATCACACTTTTTGCAACGGTTTCATCACGCGTTCGCCAGCTTATTCCCCAAGCCAAGCGTGCGTAAAGAAATTTTACATCAAAAACGGTGGTTCCCAACCCGCACTACTGCACACCTACGCAGCACTGCAGACTGTTTTGTGTTTGTTTGTAGAGAAGAGCCAGTGCAATGCATCAGCGACTGCAGCGCATTATTAATTTCTATTTTTGTTTTGGAGTTACCGTGACGGCCCATTAAATTGAGTTCATTGCTTTATGATAAGCGAATTCATTTTGTAAATAATGTATAAGTCGGTTAATCTTAAAAGACAATTTATGTAATAAAATAATATAACGTTGGTGTGCCAAATATTCTCTTGTTAATCATCAATTTTAATATATGTTTTAATTAACATTCAATTTTTGTCTCGTAAATTATCTGATCAGATTTATGGTACATTTTATATTAAATTACTGCAGCGGTGCAGTAATTTAATATAAAGTGTAGTGCCGACACTATTACTTTAATTATTTGATTGTTGTATAAGCAGAGAATTGCACTTATTAAAATTACCTTAATTATACTATTAACCATGTACATCGTTTTTCAAATCCATTATCCTCCGCATTTTATTTTGAATTAATTGTTACTGTATATGTTAAATTCTACGCCTTGTACCGGTAGGCGAAGTGTAGGTTGACCCCCCACTACATGGAGTAACGACCTGGTAAGACATTCAGGAAGTTGATGGATGCAGGTGACTCAGGACCGTGCTTTGTGGCATATCTTGGGGGAGGCTTATGTTCAGCAGTGGACTTGTGAAGGGCTGTAATGATGATGTTAAATTGTCTTGAAGAGCCCTTCAAGATGTAATAAAACATTTGGTTACCTGAAAAATATATTTATATTAGTGTTCGCTGACATCAATGAATTTGTGAATTGCCAATTTAAATGGTGATTTACTACGTGATCGACAGCAAAGAAATAATCGTGAGAACATCAAAAGAAAACCTGAATATCAAAGGAATATTACATATTTAGTGGTCACATGGAGTCCGCCAACACGCGCTGTAGTACTCCGGCGAATTAATCAACTTCTTATTAGTTTGTGGAGGTAATCGAACAATATCTAAATATATATATACGTATACGTAAATATACTCTTTGTCTTAGGTAAATAAGAGGAGGCTTGTGACCAGCTGTTTATTTTTTGCGCCAAAAATTGCAAATTTAGAACAAGCCTTTAGCCCTTGAGCTCTACGGTTTAAATCTTAAGAAAAAAAAAAAAAGAAATTAATTTAATTATCTCCTTCTTTTCAGATTACAATGAAGAAACGTGATATTATTATTATTTCAATTTTGAGCTGCGCTGCTCTTGCTGTCCTTTTCTCTATCGCCGCATACCTGTATATTATACGTAGGCGAAGACGAAAGAGAGAGGATGATGAAGATGGAACCAGTTGCGCCATACGGTAAGTACCTTTTCCAACAAAAATATTTAACTATAAATGTATCAGGGATCGCCGACAGATAAAAACAAATAAGTAGGTATTAAACAAATGTGCACGAGAACAACAAAAATAAAGATTTAAGGTCTTACTTATAATCGTTCATTATCGTTTACTTAAATTATACATTAATTATGGCTGTACTCGTCTCTTTCTACTCCGATCTTATGAAAAGAGGAAGAGTAACTTTATGCAATGCTCAAATTAACGTTGATTTCATGAGTAACGGCATAGCGACGGTGGTATGAACAGTCGATCAAGCCAGACAGTACGATTAGCAGACATGCACTGCGACTTGATCGAACGTACGATCCGCGAAAAATAATAAACAGACGCGATTGACTGTCATTACTTGTGGGAAGTGGTGAGCTATGTTGCGTAAATCCTACATTATGAAAGCATTAAAAATGAAAAGCCGCATTATAAGTAATAGCGATATTGTACTATGTGGTTCAAAGAAAAAGAAATCTATGTTATCTTTCTTTAATCAAGTGCTATTTTGTAACCACTAAGGAAATACTATTTTGCATTTTGTACAAAAAATTCAAAAGAGAATTTTTGAGAGATACTCGTATTAACTGCTGAAATTTATTTTGTGCCACAAACCTGGATCGTTTTATAAAAAAGTTTTTCTCTTACGTATAACGATATAAACTCGGTCATATATTTGTTTTTTTTTCTTTCACCTTTTTTCATTGACACGGCTTCTCAGGAGTCTCACTCGAAAAGCACCGGGGTGCCTTGGGACTGCAGTCGGCGACATGGCGGCAGAACTGTTGCACTCGATAGCTCGTAAATCCTCGCTTACAAGTCTATTTCGATGAAACTGTAAAGGCCGCGAGACCTACAGCATACAACTTAAGAAACGTTCGGATTGTTTGGAAGACTCAACAAATTTCAACCTGCGGAACAAGCCGGATTTTGAGGAGGATTTGGCTTCACTTATGCTTTACTGATGAATCAACTTGCTGAACAGACTAAATGAATCCTCCAAACGTGTTGGTATTGAATCAAAACAAGACGCAAATTGTGTTCAAAGATCACGTGATAAGTGATATTGTAGAAAAGTTCATTTCCAAATGTATAAACAATTATAATCCAAAGTGAGCTACTAACGATTGACGAACTGCTGATTGCATTTCGAGGACGCTATAGTTTTATCATGTATATGCCCAACAAACCTTCAAAGTTTGGAATCAAAATAATAATGGTGGTAGATGTGAAATTCCCATACATATATAATTTTAAAATTTATGAAGAGCCTTTCCAAAAATTTAACGAAGTTCTGGATGTTACACTTCGAGTGTTGAATCTCGTCTGCAATCTTGGATGTAATATTAAGTTGGACAACTAGTTTACCAGAATTCCGCTAGATTAAGAGCTATTGAAACGGAAAACTACAATTGTTGGCGCCATCAAATCCAATAGACCAGAAATACCTTTAATTTTCAAAGAATCACATCGAAGAGAAGAAAACAGTACCTTTTTTGGATTTCGGAAAGATTGTATTCTAGCGTCATACATACGAAAAAGAAACAAATACGTGATTTTGTTATCCACAATGCATCATAATGGCACAACTGATTCAACTACTGGAGATAAACAGAAACCAGAAATAGTAATTTTTATAACAAAAACAAATGTGGGGTAAACATTATTGATAAAATGTGGAATCAATATAATGTTTCAGGAAGGAGTAGACGATGGCTTACTGTATTTTTTGAATTATTAAATCTTGCAGGTATAAATAAAAGCTTAGTAATTCATCAGATGAATGGGATGGCTAAAATTCTCCAAGCAATGAGCAAACACTTATTGCTTGGAGAATTTTTCTGTTGGCGTTTGAATTGGTGAAACCCGCAATAAACTTTAGAATTGGTGATCCAAATATTCTACGGGAACTAAGAACTAAAGCTCAAATACTCTTAAAACAAAAAGGAGTTGACATTGAACCAAATCCAAATTGGTATGCCCACAGAACATGAAAAAGTGGTCGATGTGCCTATTGTCCAAGATCACTTGATAGTTCTGCTTCAAACTTCTGCAATACACGTAGTAGATGGATTTGTCCGAACCATCAAGTCCTAGTTTGTACATATTGTAATGAATATACATAAAAACCGTTAAAACAAAACAAAAAAACCGAAAATATTTTTTATTAGTTAGTAAAATTCATAATATTATTCTCTTATTTCTTTAAATTACTTTTTTGTGTTCATTTAATAA
>DWHP01003271.1:0-13564 GCA_018247895.1 Parnassius honrathi
CTCTTCAGTCCAGGTAAGACACATCATTGTAATTGTTTAGCGGAAGATTGCAAAGAAATTTACATTTTTATTTTTTGCCCACAACTTATTAAAATATAAATTATAATATGAAAAACGCAGGCTATGTGACGTTTTTCATAGTTTCTTGTAATGATACTAGTATGACGTGTTAATATGCGTTTTGGCCATTAATTGGTAAGTTTGTCACTGAATAGTCGATTATTTTATTCAAGATTTTTCATCGACTTCATAACACACTATCTACATTTTATTTCAATTTTCCAGTATCAACCTGACCATAAAACAAAATAAAACTTTCTACATTTTACATCAAAACTCTTTACATTAAATCATCAGACGAGTCAGCCGAATGAATTTATACCTTAAAAATAGTAACTCTTAACTCTAACCTTAATTTATTTCATATTATACTCCCTTAATTTCGTCACTTGGACAGTACATTTCAGTTCAGTCACGTTGACGAACGCCATCTGGCGTCGGCGCCGGCGCCAAAGCATCCGCTTGTCTTGTCTTAGCATTCACAAGAGTTTCTTGGCATTAAGTTTGCAGCTGAAGGTAGAGGATATTAAGTCAACTAAATATCTATAAGTCGATGAAACAACACGATCATTTAAACCACTTTATCCGTTAAGACAAGATATCCTCACAAGAGCATAACGTAACGTCAGCAGAGCGTAGTACCACACGCCCCGCACTGATGCACAAGATGGTAACGCAGCCGTCTAATGAAAGCCATAAGATTTTCTTCTTCTGAGATTTCTCACTGTGACCTCTTACGACACCCACAATATCATTTCGTTCAGAAATGGGTTTTTTTACGCCGCCACAACACGTCAAAGTAAACCTGTAGTTTACTTTGACGTGTTGTGGCGAACGAGTTTAAAATTGTAGTAGATTTAAGCGAAGCTTCAATATATAATCAACAATTTACTCCGGCTCCTTCTGTATAGAATTTATTGATGTAGTTAAAGGCTTTTTATGTTTACAACTCGGTCCCGAGTTTGAATCCCGGTTCGGGTTAAAGAAATACCCCGTTCGCTCCTGGTCACCGTTCGCCGGTCGTCGACTTCCGCCTACAAGTAAGTACTTCCGCCTAGGAGTACAGCGCGTCGCTTAGCAGTGGGTGTACGTGCCGTTGGAGCGAACTTGGCTTGCGTCGAGCTTCGATATCGTTTCTGACCCCTCCTGCGATGATACTATCTCCAACACTGGTCTTCACCTGATATGCAGGGAAGCGAGCTCCAGAGGGCTAGCGTGCTGCTGTCAGGAGAGCGCACACTCGTCGGTGACATCGTCTCCGTGGGAGTTTGAAGTCGCTGACCCTTCGGCAGATTACTTACCAGAGGCGCGAGATCCGCCACAAATTCCTAGAAGGCCATTATCTATATACTAGGAAGGAGCACCTGAGGCCTGGTGGGCCGCTATCAGGAGCGCACACCCGTCGGTGGAATTGGCTCTATGTTGAGACCGTAGGGCTTTGAGACTGCTGACCCTTCGGCAGGACCTAGCTAGGGGCGCGAAATACGCCAAGCTAAGATAACCAACAATACAGTTTCTGAACGGCTGCCAAGACTGGCACACTGGTGTGTGCTATGAGGATTACCCGGATAATGGGGAATGCCACGAGGCCAGAGACCTTCTGGGCTGAAAGCTCCATGCATAAGACATCGTACGCTAAGGGAATAGAGAGTGTGCCTGTGGTTGCGCATACACTTGGGCACTATAATTCTGTCCTGAACTGATGGCTAGACTTTTGTTTTTCGAATAAAGTAGGTTTCTTCTCGCATTGCCTAGATTAGCCATTCCGAACATTATTTTGTCTATTCTGTCTAGAAAATTAAATTTTGATAAATGGTTATTTACCTTTGTGAGTGTATATTTTCTTTGCCTATGTCTTAACAGCATGCACATGACACCCCTGACATCAAAAAGTCAGTTATTTCAATATTATGGACATAAATTTGAATATTAGACTTAGATATTTTGTATTTATAAAATATCTTATTACTTAGTTTTCGGGTTTCCGATTCTCTACATTCACTATACGAAACATTTGCAAGCATTCTGCTAATTCACTCTTGTACTCTGTGAGGGCGTTGTCTTTTTCCGGTCGAGCAGAATCGTATCTGATACAACCATAATACGCTGTAGCGTACAGTGCCTGATTTAGAGTTTCGATAGCTCTAGGCTAACTATGAATATGCCCCCCCCCCACCGGCCTGTTCTGTCTCTGTCAGCCCAGCCCACGAATATGTTTACCACGCTCATGAACAACTGCAACACCAGAGAAATTCAAAAGGACTAAGCTCATTTTTTGAAGGTCTCTAAGTCGTATCGGCTCGGATATATTGCCAGTTGCAGGTGATTCCACGAAGTTTTGCGAGGAGGAAGCTTCTAGAAATTACACAGTAATGGTGGACCGCCAAGTATCCCGATGGTTTGGATAGTACCGCGAATTTTGTCCGTGGAGGAATTTGGTGGCCGGAATTAATCCGAACAATTAGTCTAAGTTCTCCCTGTGGAAAATGAGATAGAAAATATAATAGGGTGCAACATCTCCTTGCAGCGCCACTAAATCGATTCGATCAGAAAGAAGTTGGAAGTAGACGGGCCAATCTTCACTGGATGCGGTCAAATTGAAGGAGCTTGCACTGGGATGTCACGGTCCAGAGATGAGAACAGTAGGTACTCCATGTGAGGGTAAACTAGCGCTTTGTAAAGTTGTAAACGGTGTGCCCCCATGAAATACTATGCCGCTCTGCCGAGCATGCTAAGCTCTTTGGAGTCAAATTTATCGTTCTATTCCAAGTGAACGCGACTGTACGTTATTCGATGTGTCGATCCTGGGTATTCCGATGTAGACTAAGGCAGCATGAGGAGTGCCCTAAAATTGAGACAAGTAGTTCAATTAGTAGTAAACGCGCGAAGCTATATCTTCTGAAGTGTGAACTATTATAATGGATTCCACTATTTTGGAAAAAAAAGGAGGCGTTGGTGATGAGTCTGTAGTTGGACGGGTCCGAGCGGTCACCTTTTTACGGATTGAGTGCATTAAAGCCGCCTCCCATAAGTTCAGGATTACGCATAGGGAGTACGAGTACCGGAAAATACGCATTAGAACCGGTGCTGACTCTAGAGCACAATATGAGGGACTTCATCAGGCTCACTTGACCTGTTGACGTCCAGGAAGAAGAGTGCTTTCAACGCTGAGAGCCGTGTAAACCGTACATCCAGCATGGAGCAATCACATCACGGGACGGCGGTGTGTTACACACCATCATCAAGAGTCGAGTTGGATTCAAAAAGAGAACTTAAAGATCTACTTTCTCCTTTGCAGCATGCGTCAGTGAGTCGTTCTTTCTGTGCAGAGTGGAACAGATGGCTGATAGAAGTTCCCTTGGATAGCCTTGAAAGTACACCTATATACGTCGTAGAGCCATGCTGCAGCTATATTATGGTTGTTGTATGAATGGATCGGCTCGACCGAAGAAGGACAACACTCTCACAGAATACCTACGTAAAATAGCAGTTTAATACTGTTGTTTTTCGTATGATGAGTGTAGAGATCCGGAGACCCTTTTTTACTAGAAACGAGGCATTCCATCTTAGTTATCGGGGGTGACAACGCATCTGCGTTTTGCTTCTTAATCGGTGGTAAATGTAGATATCTATAGGCCACAGCAACCACTTACGATCAGATGGGCTGTGTGCTCGTTTGTCACTCTTATTCTATAAAAACACCTTAATAAAATACGAGGTAGGGATGAGAGATTGAGCTGTTTAAAATCTTTCAATAGTCATGTCCAGTCAGTCAACGAAAGACGAAAAGTAACAAATAATGCAAAAATCTTATTTCTACAATTTATTTGTTTTATACCAAAAGTAAAGAAAGAGCAACAAGTAGAATATTTGTGGAACTTACTCTATAATTTATTGAGAATATTGTATCAAATTTTAGGCTATACAAAAGTGGTGTAAAGTCTACAAAAGTGGGTAAATCAGGCCCTGGCAGCGTGGCTCTACCATGAATAAACAACATAGTGCTAATTATTAAACTATACTTTAAAATTAAAATTAAGTAATTGTGTCGAAAATAATACATCGGAACAAAAAATGTAGAAATTGACTAGCAACCGAAACGAGATAATAAACTTTTCGAAACGTCAGACCGTATGCAGTTTGCATTGTCATGTATGTTTGTTTTAAAAACACTCAGAGAAAATAATATTTAGTATGGCAACTAAATATTTTTCTCCATTACAACGAGACAGCCTAAGTAAACATCGTACACTTCCTCCACTACTAAAACTTTTTTCGCAAAAACCGCGAAAGGAAAGTGTTTCATTACAACGTAGAAAAAAGTTCTAGGCAAGACGGCGCCAGGATTTTTTTAAATTTAAATGTGGAACGGCTCTATGATATGGGTAACTTTGCTTAAATAAATATATTGAGTTACTGAAGAAAGCATTGTTGAGAAAAAAATGCTTAACTCTTTATATGATTTTATTTGAACTTAAGTTTTAATGTATAATCTTATGGATTATACATTTTATCGATGTATATAATTATGTATATTTTTTGGAATGTAATATGTCATGAATGATATAAATAAATCAAAGAATAATCATCACTAGGTATACAGTTTTTGAAATGGGGTTAAGTAGATTTCGTATTCCCCCCCCCCCATGAACATGGGTGTTGTAAAGCAACCGAAACTCCGGGAATTATAATTAAGTTAAAATTAGTAAATTAAACGCGATAAAATGTGTATATGTAGTTTTATTTAATATAACTAATGTTAAAAATATTTCATCTAGCCACTCAAAATCCCTTAGCAGTTTGAACCACTTCTTACCACCACTTCTTAACCCTACTTAATCGTCACGATGACGTTAACGAATATTTCGTCGTTACTTCGTCTTTGTAACCGTCGTTTGCAAAAAACCAGGTTTTGATCAAAAAGGAAGCGTGGTAATGAAGTCATCTCTTTAATAATTACATAATGATTATAGGTTTGGCGGTGAGGGGGCGCCGTTAATGAACTATTGCTTATAATGACCCACAAAGGGGATTTGCAAATGGAAATAAGTTAAAGGTGAGAAAATTATATTTTTTTTAGGGATACTTAAAGTTAAAAGTGAGTAAATTACATTTTTTCTTGTTTAAAACATCTGCCGAGAAACGGGAATACGTTAAAATTATACGTTTGTAAATATTTATTATTTACTACCACTAGTACTAAGACTTTTCTACAGATTTCGCCTTGATTTAGCTGGATTCGTAAATCGTCAGAATGGGAGCTCGTAGAGCAGAATGGGTACCTCGGTCTTTGTCGCACTGATTTAGAGGCCAATCTTACGGCGTAACTCATCAATACTAAGTATCAATCTTTGGACAGAATTTAGGGAGTCGGTCACAAAACTCAAGTCACTTCGTACATAATTTCAGTTATTACGTCGCAAGTCACCTTAGACTTTGACCGCAGTCTATTTAAATTAATAATCTCACTATCACATATCTACATACATACTCAATTAGGAATCAAAATGCAGATGTGTTGTTATTCTTAAGTACTAAGTTTAGATGCGCTAGTTGTGAGACCAGTAAAAGTGTCTCCGGTTCTCATCACTGACCATACGAAAAACAAAACCAGCTTAGATAGAGTATCAGTGTAAGGTAGCATCATATTATTGCTATTTTTCATATGGTGGCGAGAACCGAAGACGCTATTTGTTGATAATGCAGCACACCATCTTAGTCCTCAGGGGATGACGACGATCCGCATTTTGATTTATAATGGAGGATAGATACGTGTGTTTATGGGTCACGGCATTGATTTACTAGCAGCTGGACTGTGTGGTAGTGTTACCCATAATATTATGCAAAAATCCTTCAAGATATAAAATATAACAGATGTACATCTAAACAATACCATCGGTTAAGTGCATACAGATTATGTCGTAATGCATAATCATGAGCGGCGCTTGGGGTCGCTTATTTATGTAAATAATCAATGTATGAACACCTTAGCAGACCGTAACCATTGCATTTCAAAGATGAATATAAAAATATATATAAGGAAATCAAGACAGCTTTAAATTAACAACGATAACGACCACCGCCAGCGGAACGGCAGTCCGTAAGTCGGCTAGAGTGCAGTAGGCAGTTCCTTTCTAAGTGTATCATGTGAACGCGCATCTCTGATGTAGAAAATAAATTAGCTACAACATACGTGAACAGTTACTTCATTTTCCTCCCTATACAAGCCCTTAAGATATACTAGCCACAATCCATCCACAACAAGTATTTCAAAGTAACTAATAGTAATTTTGGGATTAAACTTGTCATCATCATCATCATCATTACAGCCCTTCACAAGTCCACTGCTGAACATAGGCCTCCCCCAAGGTACGCCACAAAGCACGGTCCTGAGCCACCTGCATCCAATGATATACAATAAGTATATTACTAATACTACTACGAGACTTATAATGATATACAAATTTATAAATTAATATATGTTATTTAACTGTTTTAATTCAGCAAATTCTTAGTTCTAATAAACCTGATAGGAAGCGAAAAAGCAATAACAACAGCAATTAGCAAAGCTGTAAAGTTGTAATGATCCTAAAGAGAGCCATAAAGCAGGGATGGTTGTTACAAACAGCTTTTGGTAAGCCAAGAAAGTTTTTTTGATCGCTCTCTTTAATGTAGTTTATAGAGATTTTGTGTTGATTCTTAACTGTTTAGTTAAAGTTGCAGTCTGTACACGTCCCACTGCTGGGCACAGCCCTTCGCTCATTTCTGAGAGGGTTTTAGGGCAAGGAATTGTTCGCCGCGGTGCCCCAGTGTGTGTTAGCGAACTTCACACGTATTCGAAATATTTTTTTCTTATTTCTCAAACATACGGGTTTCCTCACGATGTTTCCTTCACCGACAAATACGTGGTACATCTAAAATTGCAATTAACAATTTTCAAATTTTGCTCGCGTACTATGAAATTTACAGCGAGTACTAACCATCTGAGCTACCACGGCTAATTGTTTAATATTAACTAAAAATTACAAAAAACGAAACAGTTTTTACAAGATTCTTAATTACACTTCCTTAATATATATTCCTCGATAACTGAAGTAATAAAATGTATAAACAAAGAAAACGTTAGAGTAGAAACCATACCGCTGCCTTGCAGCCTGGCCCCTTGCGCCTTGCCATGCAGATAACTGCTCTTCACAGAATATGAATGTGTTCTCCAATGAATTCTCCGGTCAATGACACTGTATTCCTGGTTATTTCATCCTATCACAAGCGTTACATAGAGCACGAGTAGATTGGGATAAGTTTCAGTGTTTACGCGTTCACATCAAGATTTAGCGTAATCTTTGTATACTCAAAGAGCGTAATATATTATTACCTATACCTTTATATAGCAACAAAGTCAATAATTGATACCTTCTTAATATTCGAAAGTTTCGTTCATTCGAAATGTTACGACAATAGTAAAAATTTGGGCAACAGGATATCAATAATTTATTCTTATATTATGTTTAAGAAAAAGAAAGTTTATTATCGCAAAAGCGAAAACACAAACACAAGTGCCTAATTTCTTCTACCAAATTACCTAAAACTTTCAGATATCGTCCAGATTAATACTTCATTTTAACGTTTATTTTGTGTAACTTATAAACCTTCTCTCTAAATATTTCAATCAACATAAAAGTAATGAATAACCAGCTTTCCTATCTCACAATCTATGAGGACAGGTCGCATTCATTATGAAAAGGTCTCGTTCCGCCTCAATTCTTGCAAATGTATAATACATATATATAGTATGGTTATGTATTTTTATGCTTTATTTTCTTATTTAACATTCTGAATTCGTACATCACGTTAGTTTTTAATGCTATGGCATACAAAGAATTAAATCAATTTATTGAACATCTGTGTCTGTTTCCCTTCCTCCCAGATACAATAACGGCTTAAAATTTAAGGTAGTTCTCGATCAGTATTTTGTAAAATACTACCTACATAAATATTTACTTATGGCTCAATATCACATACAGCTAAGGAAAAACCGGACCTGTTTGCTTTACTTTTTGCTTACAATTTGCAGCAGTGTGGTAATTGAGGTGGTATGCTCTTGTTATGCAGGGGCAAGAGCGTACCATCTCAATTATCTCAATGCGGTACCTCTATGTAAGAGGTCCGCAACACCACTAATAAGGAGGTTCTCAAAACCTTACGTAGTTTAGATGTGAATTGTGAACAAAGCTAGTGGACCAGATGGCATACCAGCCAGATGGCATATAGTTCTACGAGCTTGGGCGCATTAGTAGTCTCTTATGTTGTCACACTTTTTCCATAAAAAGGGCCTAAAAAGGGAGGCGTGGCGACCCCGCCAACTACCGATTTCAATTTCCTCCATACTCTGCAAAATTATACCAACCTCATGACACACCAAGAGAAAGACGATCACTTCTGCGACCGCTAATACGGGTTTTGCGAAAATCGTTTAATTGGGAACCATCTAGCGTAAGCCACTCCTATATGGGGCAAAGCCATCCAGAACATTTATGGTAACCTTGATTTGTTTTAAGACAATTTTGTCAGCCTCGAGCAGAGGAAGTTTAGGGAAGTAAAGTTAATTTACATAAATTGAGTGTTTAGTTGTTTCGTTACGCTAATACTAGTAGTAAGTTTGTTAACTAACATTCATTAAGTAAAAAAACATGAGACGGAACTTTTGGATAGTCTGTCTAAAGTAGCACTTGTCAATTCTATAGATTTTTTTACTACTTGCGTGCCAGGTTAGTTTATGCTTCGTCCCGGTCCCCGAATTTTTATCGCAGATTGAGTAGAAGATGTCGGAAGCACCGGTAGTTAGAAGGTGAGTTACTGCATTCATATGTATCCATTCAACTATTCCATTTCAGAATGATATGTTAAACGTATACTAACTGGGCCACCGAGATGACCTCTCCAGGTTACGTAAATGGCAAACTTAGGTGTCCCAATTAGGATCGGATGCTGTTTGTACAGCGACTTGCCTTTTAATTGCTGATGCTGAATAGTATTGCGTAGCATTGAGTACTTTTTCTCCGATCAGAACTTGGCGTTGCGTTTCGAGTAATTACGTATTATGCCTGTTTTTAAACTAGAGGCACTGTTTAGAAGTTAGCACAGAGTTTTATAAATTGATTGTTCAACCTAGTAACATACTGTTGTTGCATCGACTGGATCGCCAAGAGAAAATCGTCCAAAGAAACTTGACACTTGATACCCAATTCCTGAAAAACTCAGTTACTTGGAACATTATTAAGTTAATTTTTCTAGGTGCGAGATAATGGGCGAACTGTAAGTGGGTCAACTGATACACTCATAAATGACTAAACAGTCTAAATGGTTTCATTGCGATGAATTTGTTGAGTTGCATCAAATTTTTGCTGCTTTGCGCATCGAAAAAATGCACTTCTAATCTTTTTTTAACATACTTTGAACTTGACGAATCACATTTAAAGAAGTTTTGGGGCTGTCGCTCTAAATTACCACCGGTTTTGGAAGTAGGTACTAAAGGCGACTTCAGTTTGAATAAAATTAATGAATCGTTTAACCAAACACATTAAAATTGTTTTTAAATAGCCGCTATGTTTATAATTCTTGAGATTCATTTACGACAACTATTTCTAAACGAAGAAAAAATTTGCAATCGTAATTTATTTCCTTTTTGCTTATTTTTGCCCGTTTTATCTCGATTCGTTCGGTTGGATAGGCGAGGTCCACGTTTTCCCTTTTCAAGGAATTGCTTCAATGAAAAAATGTTTCATCAGCTTGTTTATTCGTCGATGGCTTTTATTTTTATTTAAAAAAAATTGAACTAGGAGATTGATCGGAATGAAGTGTTCGTTTTTAATTTCCTGCTTTGAAAATCAATGATTTACAAAAATGGAAAATTATTGTTTTCAACCCAATTTTCGAAAATCGAGTTCTCATCAGATCTCGTGTGATTCAAGTATGTGTTTGTACGTAAACATGTAAACATCTCATAACTTTGTAACGAAGTGTCCGATCGTAAAGCAGTTTTCTGCATCTGAAAGAGCCTTGCTGGACTTAGATTTTTGGTGAATTTAGAACGAATCGTCACTGTTGATTCCGAAAAAACCGCAAGAATTCGAGTATTTTTAATTTTCAAATCGTAGTTTTCTTGGAATTACTTCGACACCCTCGTTTTGATCAATTCTGTAATCTAATCAGCCATTCTACTAAAAAAAGAAAGTCGATTGCCGTGAACCGCATCGAAATCGATTGATTTATTCGAGAAATATTGTTGACGAAAGAAATCTCAAAAAGTGTTTTTTTTTTCAAAATAACTTGAAAACTTTCCGTAAAATTATTTTTTTTTGTAATAAGCTTTTCTGCTAAACTGAAAAAATTGTGCTTCGATTGCCGTAAATTACATCAAAATCAAAAGAAAGTATTCAATTTTGAAAAAAATAAATAAAAAACGTGGTATTTTAAAATCTCTCCAGCTCAAAAACGTCATAATAAGTGGAATTTGGAGCGCTTTGATATTGAAATTAGCGGGAAGTTCCGGGGATGGCCTGCAGTGTCAACCACTTTTTTTTAAAGAGTCGTTAAAAACTATTGGAAAGATTTTATAAAAATAAAGCGACGAAAATACGCGATGATACTCCTCGGGAATTTGTCGCAGTTAGTGAACGCAAATACACTCTACTTCCTGCCACAAAATGGTACCTTGCTATATGTTACTTCCTTAGAAAAAATTTCTCTATTTTATCAAATTTTGGAGCCAATTGCATAATTACAGACTAGGTGGTAGAACTCCTATCTTGCCTAGGAGATTTCTACTACAGGTTTACCGCTATGTCTTTCACCAAGTGTTTGCACTGCCGTCTTATGGGCTGAAGCTACGTAGGATATAGAAATCCAGTATAATTACAGGAAGTATCCTTGTTAGTTTGATATTGGTACAGGTTGGTACAGGTGTCCATGAGTTGCAGTAGCCTCTTAACATTTCGTTTGTGACTTTAAAAAAAACCTTTTTGTAGATAAAAAAGGAATTTGATTTTCCTCGGCAGCTATATTGTAATCGCAGCACGAACGGGTCGGCTCGACCGAGTAAGTGGAACGACATCATTATTTTAAAGCTAAAAATGACTTAAAACAGAAATAGACGGGTATTTTTTTTTAAATTGCTGTATAGTATATGAAAAATACTTCAAAATACGAATTGTGCGTAAATTAAGCGTGATATTGAAATATTAAAGCTACACAGTCTACTTTCATAATGTATAAGCTTATTTTTTATTTATACTGCGAAAATTAGCTATTAACTACTTGTCCCGAATGCAATAATTTCATTCATTTTGTCTCTCTGGCTCTGGGCTAACACTACTTAGAGTCCTACCAAATTAATCAAACTAATCGAGTTAAAAACTGTTCTATGGTATTGTATTTAACTTGATTAGTTTGAATACGCCCTGGAAAAAAATTATATGGCTTAGATACACAAACAATAAGTGTAAAACATTGTTACATAAGAAATTAACAGGTTATTTGTAGTTATGTTAAATAAATTATAAGGACTTTTCTGAATTTAGCGCTACAAATTGCCTTTATTCGCTCATCATATTGTCAGTCCTTCGTTAAATCATAATTTATGAAAATAACTGATAATTATTTTATAGTATAGGGCGACAAACGAGCACACAGTCCACCTGATGGTAAGTGGTTGCTGTGGCCCATAAACATCCACATCTAACCCCGATTACGAATCAAAATGCAGATGCGTTGCCATCCGTGAGGACTAAGATAGAATGCCTCGTTTCCAGTAAAAAGGGTCTCCGGTTCTCTACGCTAACCATACGAAACACAGCAAAATTAAGCTACTATTTTACGCTGGTATTCTGTGAGAGCGTGGTCCTTCCTCGGTCGAGCCAACCCATTCGTGCAATAACTATACTACCAATATAAGGCTCTACCATTTATAAATGGATTATATATAATGGCTTTGCAATACAACAATTTAGTCGATCGTTCAACATTGTTGACCTATATTTGTTTTCTTTATACGACATCCTGGAGAAACAGCGCTCCGCTTCACAGCTAGTGTTTGACAACGTTAAGAAATCTATTAAATAGTAAAAAAATTTGAGAAACATCAACAAGTTTCTTTTCATTAATTAGGATTACCATTTTACTGCAAAATATTGAAGACTCTAGCTTAGACTTTGATAATATTTTAGCCGAATCAGCTCATTCACTAAATATTTGTCTACCGTCTACTTCATCTAGATAATAATCAAGAATATTACATGGTTACACTTTCCAGATCTATTTCCATTATTGTTGTCTGGCAAATCTGTTAAAAATTGAATTTATTACAATATGCCTCATAGACTTGGTATCTTCTATTAAATTAACTCCAAAACAGCTTGTCCACCGCAACATTTAGCGTGTCTCTTTAAAAATTTGACTCTTTTAACTTTATCCAAATATTTTGAAGTAATTCGTCTCTTGTTTATATTACTGAATTCTGCTTCCACTCTCGTATTTAAGTTTTTAGCTTTTTTAGTCGTATATCTTTAATTTTTGATTCTGTGATATTACTCACGAAGTCTTTTAATGGCGTAATTAACTTGTTGCCTTCACAAATATCCTCTCTGAAATTTCTTCCAAAAAAATAATATCGAGTTTAGTCACTTAACACTTTACTAAATATATTTCAAATTCAAATTTTATTTATTTGTGAATAGAGGTAATAAGATAGAATTGATCTTTTAAAAAAATATTTTCGTAGCCTTCAACCCTTAGGTACCTGTACAAATATTACAGTTACAATTAAATCTATTACATTTTCACAATTAAATTATTTCATTATATTATTTATATTAAAATTATATTAGCTGTCTTTGATGAAATTGTATGAATTTTATTTTTACGTCGATTGTTTGTTATTATGTAATCATTAAATATTTCTGGATTAGTTTTTACAAGTATCGTAACTTCATATACATATATACATTTTTTTATAGATGCAAACGAGCATACGGTTCACCTGATGTTAACACGTTCACGTGAGCAACCTCATCCCCAAAATGTTTGTGCTGTGGCGCACAACTTTGTATGTATTAGTACAAAACTATAAATATGTTTTTTTTTAGTCACGCGGCGGTATACGCTATGAAAATTGAATGTACTGCGGCGCTACTTTGATACACCATAGGAATTCATCAGCAAAATAGACGTCCGAAGACGTTTCGCGGAAATAAATACGACAATCAGAGGAGGTCCTATGACGTCGCGCCGTTTCATAATTCTATCAACACGACGTTGTAAGACGTTGCTCACGCGAACGTGTTAAGTGACTACCGCCGCCCAAAAACAACCGCAACACCAGGGGAATTGCAGGTGCGTTTTCGGCACTTTAGAAAGGAGTAAGCTCTTTGCTTGAAGGTCCCTAGGTCGTATCGGTCCGGAAAAATCGCCGGTGGTAAACTATTCCACAGAGAGGTCGTACGCGGAA
>DWHP01003272.1:0-13564 GCA_018247895.1 Parnassius honrathi
TAATTATATTAATATTGTTACCGGAAATGTGTTATAAATAAACTTCCATCTACGAATACATATAATCCAGTCTAAGTAACTTCTTGTTAACAAGATTTTCGTTAAGGATTTAGGTTAGATATCATGTTACGACTATATAATAGACGGTATCTACTGCGCTCCAAGCTAATAGTTCCGCCATTTGCAGCCTCTTTTCCAGCAGTTTTCAACTTGGCAAGCGCTTCACTACTGAGATAACACGAAAACGAATACGAACTGAACCGAAAAAAGTGATTTCAATATCTATTTCCGAATGGAAAATCACCGTTAATTTATAAGTTTTTTGCCACGATATTTAAAAAGGTGTGTTATTATTAAACTATATATTTGAGTGCAAAAATAACTAATTTAAAAGTTCACTCGTTAAACAACAAAATAGAAATTCATTTGTTTTTAACGTTTTTATTATCTCGCTTTTATTGTTTATGTACCTGTTTGATCAGACAAAGGTTTTATACAATTTATATTATTCGAACTTAAACTTAATTCTAATTTAAAGCTAACTTCCCGATGAGCTAGATATTTGAAATCTTAGCCGCTGAACTGGATAACAATACAATATAAACTTACTTTCCGGTCTGTCTGTTTGTTTGTCTGTTTTGTACAAATGTAGTCAATTTTAAAATAAATTTCCAATATGCATGAGACTTCAAAGTTTAAACACTCGGAACTATTAGCTTAAAAAATTGTCGCCATTTTGAATTATATAATTATCACGTTCGAGTTTATTGAACTCGAGTTACTATGTTATTACCTGTTTTGGTAGTACTTGTATCGATTTTTACACATTTTGTACATATTTTTTTCGATTGTATTATTTTTTTAACCTCGTCTATTTTTTACTCATTTTTGAAAGCTTCTATTTTAACTTGACTTGACCTGATAAGCCCAAAGAAGCCAAGAAAATGCTGTTTATTCCTTGTTCTACTAAATTCCATTTGAAGCTTGACTCCACCTTGTTATGCGACTTTTATATTCCCTTGCGTTTTGTGTAAATATATAGTTTATCTAGATATGTCGCCCCCTAAAGATTTTTTTAACGCCAAGCAAAGTTCGGTTTTATAATAATAATTCATCGTTTTATTACTTTTAAACAAGAAATCTAATTTAACATAATCTATGAAAAATTTACCAAGTTTTAAGGCGGTACAAAAGTAGCTAAAATAGCTGACAACTAATAATTTGCAAATTGCTTATAATGAAACAGTATTATAATTCCTCGAATATTTTACTCTGCTCCAATTCACCGGGTTACTTTTCATGTACGTATAAAATATGAGATGGATGCGCCGTCACATATAGGATACCTCTGGAGATCTTTTTGGCATTTCCCATATTCGCGTTTTACTTACATGACAAAATGTATTAATCAATTATCTTTCGCTCTTTCTTTTCTCTACGCTTACGCTTTAAATAATGTGATCTTAATTTTCCAAATTTTTATTTTAAGGGATAATTTTATACTAATGTAGGATTTCCGACGCATCAGCATCGCAGCTGTTTACATACACATATTACAATTAATACTTTAATAAAAATGCATGCAAAACAGCGTCCCGTGGCACCGACAAAATAACAGTGCTGCGGCAATATACAGCAATATTAGGTACCGTAGTTCTGTTCCAGCAGCGCTGATATTGCGCAGCATTATGCTATGTCGGTGACCGTTTCTTGATGTAATCCAATTTGTTTTACTCGTAGCAACCATATCACTTTTTGTATTGTTTTGTGTCTTCGAATACAATATCATTCCTTCAATTTTCTCTTGCATCTGGAGCACCATACAATATTGGATCTTCAAATGAGCATTACCTTATTCAGCGGTTTCTCAATACGTTTCTAAAAATTTAAATTCTCTCGCCTTTATTTTTCTTACAATTGCACGAATCTTGGAGAGATATTTCGAGTCTTGGCTCACTATTGATTGCATTTTTATGTTCTAATAAACATTGTTCCACACGATGTCTATTAGAACATAAAAATGTAGTAATTAGTATGTCTCGAAAATAAAACATTTCGGAGGTATATACGAATAACTCGTAAGCTCGTGTAAGAACAGCGCGGAAAACTCGCCTTCGATCTCATACATGAGACTTGTGCCCTAAAGTCTTATTATGACTAATATTAATTTATATAATAAGTGAAACAAGCATGTGTCTTTTTCTTATTAGCCTATTTAAATCCTTTCTTGGATAGTGCTTTCCAAGAGTAAATCAGTCGGTATGCGTTTCTTAAAAGTTTCCCAATGTTCATCGATGCCTTAGCGTTGGTTTGTTATAATTCCATCTAATGGGCGTAAAGTGTTCATTACAATAAGGAAATATTTACTTAAACGGGTCTGACTTAACATTTATTAATTCCAACGATAGCATCGTTTGAATTATTTTTCTTCGTTTCAAAAAGGCCTTTTAAGTTGGCGCGATAGCGTTCTATGAATTTATCTGTTTGCGACGAGTTCGTAACTTACGGTCTCCTTAGTAACAGGCGAGATTATATCAAAATTTGACTGTGTAAAGTTTGTAGATCATCTCATAAAGTAGTAATTGTTGAAGATTTAAACTCCAATAACTATAGACATAGAATCACGCTGTAGCACAATCAGGTCGGCTTGACCGAGGAAGGAGGATTTCAAAGTAATATTTTTATCCAAAATGACCGTCTACAGTGCGGAACCTTGTGAGAAGAAGCAACAAGAAATTCACAGGTAGACTATTTTTCTCCGAAGCTACAATTTTACCTAATAAAATATATGTACGGAACATGCACTGAATAACAGCGTAATATTGCTGTGTTTTACACAAGATATGACTGTCTATGAGTTAGAATATCCGCTTAACATTATTTGAACTGTGTATTCAAACTTGTATTGAACTGTGTATTTGTCACCCTTACTTCTACAAAATGAATACCCGACTATATGAAACAGACAAAGCGCGATACGGCAGGCGCATTATCAAATAAAACCGTTTTAAAGTAACGTCAAATTCTAATAACTGTTTCAAAACATTAATATCAAACATTTTTCTTTTAATTATTGTTTTATAACTTACTGACTGTTAACCCCTAACCCCTAACCTCTTAATGCTGGTGAGAAATTTTATGAGAGCTTGTATTAATCAATTCGGACGGAATTGAAAAGAATTATTACAGGTAAAAAATAATGACCATTTTATTCTTCTTTTATCATACTCTAGAGAGTAGTTTGTATCAATATTATATACGAAAGAAATATCGTTTATCGGTCTTCTGGTAAGAAGTAGGTACTTAATTAATGTATTTTTGTATTAAACTGACGGTATAACAATAAAATGCAAATGCTTTGTCTTTATGAATTAAGAATTAAATACTGCGCAGCAATTGGACATTATTTTCCTCAGATTTTCAATATATTTTCCTCCTTTCCTCTTCATAGTAGTTCACTGTCGGACAGAGGCCTCGTGAATTGTTAATACCTATATGTTCATAAATTATAAAAATTGCTAAAAATTCAATAACGATTTTGTCCTTTTTCACATAGTCAATTGCGAACGTGGATGTTCCGATGCTATATAATTCCGTACTCCACACTCTCGAAAGAATGTTAATATAAAAAAATTTAGTTTCTATATCAAGATAGGGTCTAGGAACAAAAAATATGGCAGTAGATTTAATGTTTTGTGTCATTTAAAAAAAAATCGACTCAACGTGTACTCTGTTTTTTTAGTCGTCAATCGTCTAGAACGAGTATAAAATGATTGACACTTTGTGAATCGTTTTTTTTAAATATTATCAGTTATGTTAAAAAGTATATTATACGTGCAAATTAAAAATTCCTCTGTATCTTCGATATAACAAATATGTAAACGTAAAAAGTGAGTATGATTCACGACGGCAACATTGACGAAACGCTTACAGGTTTAGAAAGCAAACATTAGTGTAAAAAAGTGTGTTCAAATATTAACAGTATAGTTTACACATAGAGTTTAATTTTCCTTGCATTATTCCGAAATACGGAAGCATGGTGAGTTGTCCGAAAATATACTACAAGTGAATTAAGCTTCTAGAAACACATATCGATATTTCAAGTGGGAGCATTATAATAATGTTAGTGCTTTAACAAAATACGAATTACCTTTATGTAAACTTTTCTAAGTTTTGTACATTTCATTGTTCATAACGAGTGGGTAGACTCGTTTTTACTTTACGATGCCTTTTAAATTTATGATTCAAAATTCTTAGAGCGAGAAGAATAGAATAGGTAATTGTCTTCGTCGCACTAATTTTGGACATATATTCTGGGCATACTTTATAATATATTATTTATGTAAAAAGGTAAGAGGAAGTTGGTGTGTGTTTTGTCACAATTATGCGCTTTTAGGATTTCCTACACCTCCGAGCCCGTAGTAATTTGTTCACGTTAATAGGTATAGAAAAAAATCGATAAAAGATTGTAAATAACTAATGATGTCACTTTATTTATTTACAAATGGCTTTGTAAATCTAATATTTAAAAATTAATGTTTGTTTGTTCATATTTTATGCGCTGCAATACCGTTCATCAGATTGCTGTAAAATTGTCAACTTATTGCTTGCACTTGCACGAAGGTTATAGGAATAGTACAATTAACTTACAGTAGGTGGCGCGTGTATCGTAACGTAGGGATTATTATTTCTAATTAAACAACATGACTTCCAAATTTAAAACTTAAATTCCACAATTATTTCTTCTGTGGCTGCAACGCGCCGAGACTAGTAATATTAGAAAAAATTTCTTAGAAATGAAAAGAAAATAAGCTCGAAAGTGGTTGTATTAAACATTTGGTTTACATTTTTGGGTGCCTTACAAAGTATTCTATTATTTTCAAGCTTATGTTGAAACAAAGTATTCTATTATTTTTGCCCACAAAAGGAAGGCTATTAGGCAAACGAAGTATATTTCATTGTTAACTACCAAAGAGCTTTAAACAAAGATATTGCGGCGGGAAAAATAAACGTCCCAAAGCAGTTCTATACTAAGTGCGCTTTATTGGAACGACGCCCGGGAGAATTGAGCTCCCTCCAAAGTAAAATTTCGACTTTCTGTCTCTCTCCCTCGGGCTTTTATAAATGGTTATCTTAAGTTTTAGTCGGCTTTATTATTTGTTATTAAACCCGCTAATATTTCCGTAACGTTTAGTAGTTTATAATTTATTGAATGCAAGAAGAAATAAAAGAATATTATTCATTGCGTTTAAGAGGCTTACGTATATATCAATTGCTGTACATATTAGATACCTTTCCAGTTTTACAGTTTACCGCAATACCCTACACTGTGAATTGACGACCATCTTTACTTATTTTACGAGTTGATGGTGCGAATAAAATAAAATAAAAAACAATTCCAACGTTCAGTCGGAAGACACGACTTTTAACATTTCTCTTAGCAGACATTTTTGATATTCAGAAGATGAGATGAAACTGATGGATTGTTCTACACTACATGTTAAGGCAAACAAATCCTTAATAGATTGTAATATAAGATGCAAGATTCTGTGTATTATGTCGTTTAGATATTTTATTTTCTCTGTAAAAAGAAACTAAACTATCGGGGTCTTGAAACTTGTTTCCTGCCGCCCGAGCAGTCTTGCTTCAGCTTTCGAACGGGAAAGTTGGGTCGCTTACGATCAAAATACATAATACGCAACAGGACGACGTTAAATTTAAATGGGATATGACCGTAATAAAAATAAGAAGCGATTGGGTAAAGAAATAGGCATACATATGATAAACGTAATGAAATAAGTATCTAACGACGCTTACTTACAGTATTCGTGATTACAAACATGTCGGTACATAGCATACGACGCGCGGGGTAGTAAAAGCGAAATTAGAATTTGAGCTAAATTACTATAGCCCCATAAGAGTTAAAATGCGGATGCGTTGTCAACCCCGAGGACTAAGATGGAATGCCTCGTTTCTAGTAAATAAGTTCTCCGGTTATCTACATTCACGACACTGCTATTTTACGCTGGTATTCTGTGAGAGCGTGGTCCTGCCCCGGCCGAGCCGACCCATTTGTGCTACAAGCATAATATAGCTGCAGTGTGGCTGGAGTCGTGAAACGGGTCTGTAATGCACACGTTTGCGAGTTCGTCGGCCGCACATTACGCAAGTTTATCTACTGTATAATATGAGTACATATTTATTTTGTACTAGAAACTTTTAGTTCGTTCACTTTACGCTCACTTCGAGGTTTATAAGCAGTGGCGGATTTTCTAGCAGGCTGAGTAGGCTGGAGCCTAGGGCGGCAGATTTTTGGGGCGGTAAAATTTTTATGAGACATAAAAAAAATTATTTTTATGTCTCATAAAAATTAAAGACATTTAAATTTTAAAACGAAAGTTCAAGAAATATTTTCTGTCGTTATCTCTGAAATCAAAACATTTTTTCATTCCTTGCTCTGCCCACTTAAAATTCAGTGACAACTGCGGCTGCTGAATGTTGCACAAAAGCTTCTCGTTTCTTCATGTTGCTTCAAAAATTTTTATATAAGTTCGAGACAATGCTAGCAAAAAATAATGACTGAAATCGAGAAAAGGAAAAGGCTGAAGTAGATTTGACACCTTGGTCAGCTAGAGACGACGCATGTGGAAGTTTAGAGATTCTTGGTACGAAGTCCTTAAAACTTTTGAATTAATCTAGGATGATTGTACCGACTGTAGCCTCTAACACGAGGCGAAGCGACGGGAATGCTTTTGAATTTAGAAAAACTGAAAATGGCGGTAATGGTTGTAGTGTAAAATGTTTTTTTTCCAAAGAATAAATAAAGTGAATGTTCAAGTTCAGGTTAGTACTGTAGATTTGATCACTGTTGTCGATTTTTACGAATCTCTTTAGTAAGTATTTTGAAGAAAAGGATGGAATTAAGCGTGTCGAAGCAGTATACAAAAGACATTGGAAGAAGAAAAGGAAAAAAAAAAGAAATCAAACACTCGACGAAAAAATGGGAATAACTACGAGTGACATTTTCAAGGTTGGCATATTTCTCTTCCTCACTGATAGACTCGTATCCGAATTAGAAATACGGCAAGATGCCTACAACAGATTCAATGAAAAGTTTTAATTTATGAGGAAAATGAGTGATTTGTTATTATCATCATAAACTAGGACGGAAAAGGCCCTTTTTTTTTGGAAGAAATGTATTCTTATGATTTAGAGACCGATTTAGTTCAAGAATGCATACATTTTCAATGCCACCTTTCTTCTGAAATTTTTTTAATGAAACCTGATTCTGAATCATTGCAAAATCTATCTTCGTTCTTGCGAAAAAAGAATTTGCAAAATTGTTTGAGTGACAGCAGCCTTTCTGGCTTAAAACGGGTTAAAAATTATCTAAGATCTACCATAAGCCAAAAAAAGCTAAACGCCTTAGAGCTTCTGTGCATTGAGTCAGCTAATGAACAAGATTTCATACGCCGATATAATCGATGATTTTACGAAGAAAAACTCGCGCAAGACGGTATTGTAAAACTTATAACTTAATTTATTGATTTCCATCATCACCATCAGCCGCATTGTTACCAGATATTTTTTATTGAATAATGATGACGAACGAGCACACAGTCCACCTAATGGTAAGGGGATGCTGTGGCACATAGACGTCTAAATTTGTCCTAGATTTAGAATGAAAATGTAGATACGTTGTTACCCCTGAGCACTAAGATGCAATGCCTCGTTTCCAGTAAAAAGGGTCTCCGGTTCTCTACACTCACCATACGAAACACAGCAACATTAAGCTGGTATTCTGTGAGAGCGTGGCCCTACCCTGGTCGAGCCGACCCATTCGTGCTGCCATCCTCTTATAGCTGCGGCATGGTTTTACCACACAAAAATACATGATTGAGCTTTTATTAACTCAGAAATATACCCATAAACTATATTTTGTGCAATCTTACCTATATCTTTGGGTTGTAAAAATAATCTAGAGATTGAGTCATCGATCCCCTAGTTCACAATCATACAAATTACGACAAAAAGGTGGTGTAGTTAGGATTATAGTTCAAAAGTCATAAAGTTACAATTTCATTGACAAAATAATTGTAATGCGTATGATTGTGAACTAGGGTTTCAACTAGTAGAATCCAGTAGGGGCGGCACAATTTTAATAGCCTACTGGCGGCAAATGTGTGAATCCGCCACTGCTTATAAGACCTTTTTAAAAACTAACTAGTGTGTATTAAGGCATGAAATCTAGCTATTTCGTGTTTACATCGCTTATTTTTTAATTAATTAAACATATTAGTTAATCTGTATAACTTATTAAAAATATTTGTGACCTTATTCGTATATTATTTAAAATATTTCGAAACGTGTTAATGAAAATTGTTAATACCATAACCATAACAACTAATATAGATTAGCTTTGATATTGTACTTTTAGCCTACGCTAGTTTTACTTCTTCAGAGACTTACTTTCCGTTAGCCCGCGATGTAGGCCTCCTCTAGAAATGATTTGCCATAATTGACGGTCACAGTACCCGGTTTCTCGTTAATTTAATGCTTCTTTCCGTCCCCGATATTTCCATTTACATCTGTCATAATACAAATAGTCTATAGCAATCTTTCTGAGGCCAAGAGGATCTATGGGAACCAGAAATACCTCGTCGCCGTCAAATCTTTTCTTATTAGCGAGATGAAATAAGGTGATGGATAGTTTTATATCGTCAACAATTATCTCATAGCCCGTTCGTCATTTTGGCATCCTTAAATAAATGTTTTGTGCAAAAAAGTACTCACTTAATACATTAAGAATAAACACAAAATTACACGCTCTGATAATATTAACAGTTAATAAAATAATTAATTAATAAAGGTTGTTTGGGGCTGAAAGTCATACCAGTTCGTAAACAGTTTTTTATGTTATCATGGTTATAGTGTAACTGACTTTACATTCACGCTGTTCACAAAACGAATATGATATTAATTTAATAAACTAGCAGCTATTATATGTGTCCCTCATAAAGCTACGTTTTCTGCTAAAAATATAACATGATTTATAATCGATTGAGTGATTAAAACACATATCCGTGTACACTCTGAGATCAAACACGCCCTCTTTCTCGGACACTGCCCTATTTTTCCTTGGTACGAGTATAATGGCTCATTCAAACTGTTAAACATGGGAGCATGAGTAATATTTAGGAATAAAAAATAATAATGAAGTTTAACTTACAGAATACATTTTCGTAAGATGAAAACTTATAATTCTTATATTACTCAAGTTAGGGAACTGCTATAATAGATGGTGTCATAATCTGTCTGGTAATAAACAAATTTATGCATCTTTTCTAGTATTATGTTTGTTTGTTTGTATGTGTGCGCGTGGAAGTTTCTGGATAATATGAGGATTATGAGAAGAGCGTGTTCTTTGTACCTTTACTTACGTGCGACCTATATAAGCGTTGAATATTTAGTCTTCTCTTGAGCATTACAAAGTCGTAAGCTCATTTCCATTTCAGCCCATGTATATCATTTACACGAATAATTTTAGAAGTATATTGACATCGGAATCGACGAATATGTGGAAACCTAAGGTTCGTACGGGTTGGGATTAATGATTTTAATTAAGAGCGTATAAGTAATGCCGACTGAATTTACTGCTTGAATTTAATGAAGAAAACCTTCATTAAGTTGTAATTATTTTCAATGAAATTGAGTTACAACGTCATTTAAAGTGATAATAAACATTTTTTGACTTTAAATAAGATGCTTTAAAACTTTTAAAATACGAAATATAATTCATATTATATCATTAATTGAAACACGCTTGTCATTGTAATGATAAAAATCTTTGTGTGTGAAACGTTTCCAAATTCCTCCTTAGACTGTCTCTATAGACGTCACAGGAAGTCACTTTTGGATTAATAAAAGCAACAATTTCGTAAGTAAGCGATGCTCCAGTCACAAACTTAATGTGTTTGTGTTCACACATCGAGTGTTCACTACTAACGTGCCAGTCAGTCATTCGCCTGGATATGTTATTAGTAGCAAATATTGTACCTGGGGTAGGAGTTCATTGCGGCGCTGCAGCTGTAGTACGAAAGGATCGGCTCAATCGGAGGACTGTAAAATAGGAGAGAAAGCATATAATAAGAAACCGAGGCTTTCCGTCATATTCTTCGAGGGTAACAAAGTATCTACATTTTGATTCTTATCCAGGAGATGTAAGGGTCCTGTTTACTACAGAATCCTTTTGCCATCGAGTTGGCATTGCTACTGGCGTAATAGTAATGTCTTCCAGACAGAATTTCGATCGACAGAACAGTATAATACCGCTAGAGTGCATGCGCAAACACAGATGCACTCTCTATCCCCTCACTTTCATAGACCGATGAAACGGCAAAACGGTACGAACCGAGAGCGCTCAAGCACAGAACCAGTGACTATACGGGCGAAACATCGCCTAACGTGGTAGAGCCATGTTGCACTTACATTGGTAGTATAGTTATAGCACGTAGGGCTCGACTCGACCGGGGAAGAACCACGCTCTCACAGAATACCAGCGTAAAATAGTAGCTGATTACTGCTGTGTTTCGTAGGGTGAGTGTAGAGAACCGGAGACCCTTTTTACTGGAAACGAGGCATTTCATCTTAGTCCTCACGGGTGACAACGCATCTGCATTTTGATTGGTAATCGAGGGTAGATGTAGATGTCTCCGTAGACACGATTGATGGTAGATGGTAAGTAGTGGCATGGGCCACAGCAACCGCGTGCCATCAGGTGGACTGTGAGTCGCTGTCACCCTATTATGTAAAACAAAACTTCTTGACTCGGGACTGTTGCTGAGAATGTCTTGACAGAAAAACTCAATAACTGATTTTGATTGTCCGGCTCGGTGTTCTAAATCGGGACCTCGTGAGTCGCTTTTGCGACCACTGGACCTCAGAGGCAGTTACTGGCGTAGTGGTACTTATAACATAATGACTTTAAATACCATTACGTCACTAACGAATTACCAATTTACAACTCTATAAAAGTGTTATAGACTTAAATCCGCATTTAATCAATACTATGTAAACTCAAGGTAAACCTGCGATGTATTTCCTTCTCCACAACAACCGATCGTCTTTGCGGGCTATAACCTAGAGTCGTTTCAGCATTTCTCGGTAAGCGGTCTAGAACTGCAAAGTTTCCAGCCTCATAAATTTTCTGTACGGTTTCTGATTTAGAAAACTTCGAACCGTGGCCAATAAAGAAAAGAACATGTTTTTTTTTCGGTTTTATTATCTCCACTTATATTTTTAATACGATATTTTTCACTTAAATTCTTTGTGTCTACTTTAAAATAGTGTAAAATAGAGGATGAACTTTCATTTTAATTAAAATTTCGGTAAGCATTTCAGTTTCCATTCATTCATTCAATTACAACCTGTACGAGTATAGTATTAAATAGAATGGCTCATAATGGGCATATTTACCATAGTTTCCGTGCAGGTAGGTGGTTTGATAACGTCAGTTTTTTAGGAAGATCTTGCTGCCTGTTTGCTGTTTTTTGGTCGCCTCATAAGACACCCACGAGATGATATTATGGAAGACGACGGACGAGATTCATTTCTGTTAAATGTCTTATTCTTATTTATTTTTTTATAAAATAAGGGTGACAAACGAGCACACAGTCCACTTGATGATAAGTGGATGCTGTGGCCCATAGACATCTTATTTATCCTCGATTAAGTATCAAAGCGCAGATGCGTTGTCACCCCTGAGGACTAAGATGGAATGCATCGTTTCCAGTAATAAAGAATCTCCGGATCTCTACACAAATACGAACGAAATAATACGAAACGCAGCAGTACTTAGTTACGCTGGTATTCTGTAAGAGCGTGGTTCTTCCCCGGTCAAGCCGACTCATTCGTGCTACAACCGTAATATAGCTGCAGCGTGGCTCTACCGCGTATAATTATTTAAACTGTGCATATTTTCAAATCGTTTTATTTTTAAAAGTCTTTTAAAATATTTTAAAATAAAGGACTTTATTGGTTACGACTACAATCAGTTTAACAGATCTATTAATGAATTAATAAAAAAGTAACCTATTCTGCCTATGCGTTTTAAGGTCGAATGTTTGTATAATCGATCCTCGGTTGACATTATCTAAAATATTTAGATTATTTATGTATTGACACGTCTTGGTGATTTCTTGATTACTGTTTCATATGTGTTGTGTCAGAGTTAACTTTTTGTGTATAAAAGACAAATTGTAATTTTTTGAGTCTGGGTGCGTTGTACCCGTACATCTGTCGCCACATATCCTGTAATCTTATCACTTGTGCGTACTTTAAGTATATTTGTGAACACGTGAAGCACTATACGTCTTGCGCAGGTCATTAACAATTAATTGCAAGTAGCTTTTCTGTCGGAGTTGTTACAACTGTACTTTTTCCCTTGACAACCCACGGAACATTTAGATTCTGCTGTGTCCCTCAGTATGCGACTCATGATTTACTTGAGCAAATCGTTTAATTGAAACACGTAGATGTTAGTTTGAGCCAGGTATACCATCAATATTATCATTCGGTATTCATTTAACAGGTTTGTCAAGCATTAAATAGTTTAAGAGAATATTTGATGAAAATGCGTTTTTTTGTTTGTGTTTTATACAAATGAGTGCGGCTTTTCGGTCGACGCTGATTCAATTACCTTTTTGTTCCAGAAACTGAGGTTTATCTTGAACAGATTTCTTGTCTCCGGAGGCTAATGTAGATGTCAAATATTCCAAATTCAACTTTATGTCAATGTTATGCGTTTTTCGTTATAAAGACCTACGCTGTTTTATTATTATTCTATATAGGTAGTCATGCATGACAACTGTTAGTATTCGACCTCGACTTAAAGACTCATGTAAACGATAAAAACCGTTTTAAAACTGATAATTGCATTATCTAATTAATCAATCGGGATTATGTTCAGGTAGGTATTGTTGACTATCTCACAAAGTCTTGATTTAGTGAGATACTGTCGGATACTGTTCCTTGTTAAATATTGATCGTTGTGATCGATAAAATTAAGGAAAGGATTGGCTGTATATTATAATAATACTTTTAATTTTAATCTTTAGATACTCATTTAGAGTTATGTATATTAGAAACAATAAAAAATATCGTTAGCGCTAGTTTGGACGTTATAGGAAATGTTATGTATGTAGTATAATTATATAGTAATCAATAAACTTGAGATATATCTAGTAACAGTCCACTGAGCCTAAAATAAACAAGATACTTACAATGCTTGTGCCTTTTTAATTAAGAATTGATCGCTGTGATCGATAAGATTAAACTTCTATCATTTCCTCAAAGATGAGGCAATCTCGATCAACTTCTATTAAAAACTTGTAATCAACACATTTGAGCAAAATTTAAGAGCTATTTTCAAGAGACTTATAACTAAATGGATGTCGCTCGAGTTGCAAAATTAAACACGTATTTAATTGAATTTGAATGGCGTAACATTTTGTTATATTACGATATTCCTTCATATACATACTCCATAATCTTTTGAAGTAACTTT
>DWHP01003273.1:0-13564 GCA_018247895.1 Parnassius honrathi
GTGTAGTATTGGTGTAAATATAAGAAATTATTACATATTTAAAGTCATTTTAACTTTTACCACTGGTTCGGAAAAATTTCTGCCCAAAACTAGCAAGAAACTGGTGGGACTTTTTGTACAATAAAATTGAAACATACCCACGCACTGCATTTTAAGTTAACATATTAAACAGCATTAATCCGTAAGCATTAGTTAGCTTCTGTAGATTAAGTTTAGTTGTCACATTCAGAGGAGTATTCGGATAAACTGCTTCAAAACCCTGAGCCGTGGCAATGTGTGTTTAAGCCTTTAATGTAACTATTACGTTCAACTGAGCGCAATAAGCATTATTAGTTCACTCTTTGATTTGTTCGATTTAAGTATGTTATTCCAATAACTAGTAACCTACTTACTCTACGAATTTAGGCTGCATTCAATGCATCATTACATCTGCTCTAAAAAAATCATTTTCTTAACTTGAAAATAGAAATTATACAAAGATCACACTTACAGAACAGCAGCTGTTTCCTCAATCCTGAAAATCTTGACCACTATGCTAATGCAAGTTCGTGAAAGATTGATAGAAATTTTTAACCAGAAGTTAATACACTATTCCTTAGGTCATAAATATGATGAGAATTCCATTTCGATTACTTATTCGTCATTTATACACTGCCCCCATTAACAATTCTGCGAACTTGAATATTGTTTTTAAATTTTAAATCATATCTAATCTACGAATGATATACTAATCTACTAAATTATCTATTTCATCAGCAATTTCATGATAAGAATTCACTAACACTCGTATTAACAAATATTACTATGAGGTCTCACAGTGCACTCTAACGTGCGGATTACAAGGTGCTTAACAATAGACAACACTTGAAAAACAAACGACACTATACGTGCTTTATAATAAATGCTTAGTATAATTACATACATATGTATGCATAGAGATAACATACATTTCTACATTAATTGTGTCCATATACTTGTCTCTCTTTGTATCATTTAATTTTCCAATAAGGCAAAAAAAAAAAAGAAACACTGTTGGTGTTGTTGCGTGTAATTTATGCGTAGAGCTATTAATGACAAGTGATTACTTTACTCATTATACTATGACAAATATGAGACTAAGTACATTCGTATCTTCTCATTTACTGAAGAAAATACATCCCTATTTGTAGTAGTATTATGTGTGACATTAATTCACAAGACGTGACGTCTTTAATAGTGTTTTTGTTCCTGACGTTAGCAACAATCGACATCGATGTATTCGTGTTTGTTTATTTATTTATCACTTCATTATTCATCTAAAAATATTTAATAAAAGAATTAGACTTAGGTATTATCATTCGAGCGATCAAGTAAATTGTATCAAGTGATTATGATTATAGTATTACCGAGATGATTCTATTACTGAGAATAAATGGAAAGTTCAATTACGCTATTGTGACAACACAAATGTCAAACTTGTATCAAGCATACCTCCGAGTAATCAGTAGGTTAGAGGAAATACTAAAATAAGAACATAATTCCTGTAGTTGAACTCTCTACGTATATCACGTTTTACGTGGTACAAAATAGGGGGAAAATAATTTTCTAAATTTCTTTCTTTAACACAGTTGTTGCCGTTTTTCTATTTCATAGATACCTATATAAATGTACCATTGGCGAAAAAAAATCGTTGTTGATAAGTTAATTTTGTCTATGACTTAGTAAAATCACTGATTTGATTAATCCGGTTCATAGTACCTAAATAAATCAATAAACAGTAAAATAAACTTAATCTGACATCTTACAACAAAAACGTAGTCGACTAATGCGCAATTTCGCACTATCGTGGTAATTTAAAATTTATTATGAAAAAGTCACAACGAAATTTATTTAAGTTCAGCTGGTATATCTTTGTCAAATTATTCTTAGACCTTAGAATTATTGACTTTTAGAATGATGCCTTGTACAGAGAAAAATAACTTTGAACATGTAACCAAGTACTCCTTTGAAATGTTTTATTTATTTCTATTTGTCTAATCGAGCCAGGGTTTGCTTCACGCAACATATACAGAGGACACTGCTACGATAGTATGATAACCACAACAAGACCGCGGTCTACCTCATATTTTTTGGCTGTATCACAACTACCAATAAATCGATTAAACACGTATTTCCCTTCTTCTCTATTCCCTTAAAATATTTTACTCATTTATTGATAAATTTCATCCTTTCAAGTCTACTTCTGAACATAGTTCTTTTCCATTGATTAAATTACAGGGATAGGTAATACTTGTCAAAGTTATCTGTCTAAGCATCCGCAAATTTTTATTACTTGGAGTTGTTATCAGAAAGATATGGCTGACTATATGATGTTTAATTTTCCTCTGTTGCTGTTTACGACACGTACGTGATAATATTTGGACCTAGAGCTTCTAAATAATAATATAATTAAGTCTTTACATATGAAATTAGCATTTTGACGTACTGACCATTTTGTTCTGAATATCTCCTTTTTGGGTAAGAATTCCAAACTCAAATTTATAAATTCATTTAGCTGGTACACTAGAGTTTTGAAAACAGTCATTCATTTGTTTTTTCCTCATTATTTTTTTCTTTGGCGTCGCTTATTACCGCATAATGAATAACATGAAGTATCGGTATCTTTACGAATATGAGTTCTACAGTGGAACCAGTGCTGCAGAAACAGCTCGAAGGATTATGTGTACGGTGCTGGTGTCGCAAAAGAAATCACGGTCGGTTTTTGGTTTCAACGTTTTCGTTCTGGAAATTTCGACCTTCAGAACCAACCCCATGGATGGCTGGAGATCAAAGTGGAAAATGAAGGATTAAAGGCTATTGTGGAAGCGGATCCATCACAAACACTTCAGAGTTAACTGCAGGCTTTGGAGTAAGTGATAAAACTGTATTAATCCACTCACACACTGAAGCAAATCGGGAAAGTAAAAAAAGTTGAACGATGGGTACCTCATGAATTGAGTGAATCGAACTTGCAAATACGCGTCGACTGCTGTGTTACTTTGCTCAACCGACACAAAAATGTAGGGATTTTAAATCGAATCATTACTTGTGATGAAAAGTGAATACTGTACGATAATCGGAAGCGCTCGTTGCATTGGCTGAACCCTGGAGACCCAGCCAAATCCTGCCCTAAACGAAAATTGACTCAGAAAAAGTTACTAGTGAGTGCTTGGTTGACTAGCGCCGTGTCGTTTACTGCAGATTTCTAAAATGTGGCCAAACGATTACGGCAGGTATCTATTATCAGCAACTGCAAACCATGAAGTAAGAACTAGCTGCTAAACAATCGAGATTGGTCAATCGGTCTAGGCCACAGCTGCTTCACGACAACGCAAGACCACACACTGCACAACAAACAACCACTAAGTTAGATGATAGATGCTACAATTGGAATGTTTGCGACATCCACCGTACTCCTCGGACCTTGCCCAACCAGATTACCATTTTTCCGGTATTTGGACAACTTCTTACAAGGAAAAAAAATCAACTCCGTTGTGGCAGTCCAAACCGCCTTCAAAGAGTTTATTGATTCTCGCCCCCATGGTTTCTTTAGTAAAGGGATCAATGAACTACCTATGAGATGGCAAAAGTGCGTAGATAACAACGGTGCATACTTTGATTAATTAAATATATTTTCCAAAAAAAAATTGACTTTATATTCCTCCCGTACAAAACGCCAATTTCATTTGTAAGGACCTATTATAAGATAAAGATTTAAAAAATTTTTTTGACCGGTGTCTTACAGGCCGCGGGTTGCCGACCTCTAATCCAAATCAAACATATATATATTCATATCTGTATATTTTTTTCTTTTCAAATGTAGTTTTGTTTATTGAAAAATCATTTCTTTTCCTTTGGTTGCAGCTATCTTATAATATTCAAAATGGATATGGAAATGTCTAAAGCTTTGTAGCCAATAGTGACCCTCGGCTGTGATATAAGGGCTAGATGTAAATAAATGTAATAGTATTATAATAGGATTATTATTTTAAATTATTGCACGCAGCAATTGTGGCCTGGACTTGTGGACACCCGGATCTCGGTAGAAGGAATCACTGGGAGTAACATATGAACGTAATGTAATGTTCATAATTACTATCGATAAACTCTGTGTGCCACAGACATGTCACACACTACTTAAACTAGAAAATCTAGAAAAACTGGCGTATTTTTTAAGACGAAAAAGACGTCCGTTCCAAAATATGTCTTGTTCCTCATATCCCTAATATGCCATCCACCAATATAATTTAAAGAAAAGTAATTATGATTTCTTTCTTCGTATAAAACATTGCATATTGAACAAAGCTAAATGTATCTATGATTTCCGAATGCCCATCTCTGAGGAGTTGGACATCAAAAAGCTGTACTTAAAAACAGAATGCATTAAACGCTATAAAATTCGTAAAAATAAAATTTATTCAATGTGTAATGAAAAATAGATGCCTAACAAAACTTTTACTTTAAACAAAACATGCAAAATAGGTAATTGTTATTTACTTGGTTTTCTATAAGAACAACCCTTATTTGTCATATATAATTTTATTTTCCAACATTTTGGCTGCGATGTTGTAGCTGTAGTTTGAATGTAATTAAAAATGTCATGCTCCTGCTAAACCCAGGCATATCACCTATGCAACCATCAACACTTGGCGTGTAACTAACTAAATGTTTGTAACAATATTTTCTTTTCTTGTTGATTGTGATATCATATATATATTATTTTGTATGAGATACATTTTATATAAGTCCTTTAAGTGACAATCTCATTTTTGTGAACTTTATTAAGAATAATAAGTGATTATTACTGCTACGAATGGTGTATGTACCAAGCAGGAATGGTATATAATGATTTATTTTAATTTTAACCATACCTATTTAAATAGCACTTTTTAATATATAATATCGAAAAGTGATATTCAAATACCGTTCACTGAGCAGAATTTATTCTCTTTAATACTATTTTCTAGTCTTTATTGTTGTTTTCTTTTTTCGATTGGAGAAAATTAAACTTTGTATTTTTAACACCATAAAATGGGAATCATAAAATAATTAAATACTGATTTTAGGAATAGTGTAAATATATATCAACATTGCATCAATAGTGTATCCAATAATTGAACCTCAGGATTCTAATTTTTCGGTATTTATTTATAGATTTCGATCAATAGCAAAATCGCAAGAAGATGAACAAAATTATTAACGAAATGTCCAATAGGAGCAAAAGAAAAACGACAAATATTTCTAACTAACCAAATAGATATCACATCAGTATATTGTTGGATATATTTTATTTGTTTTTTCTTAAATATTTGTTTATTTTTGTTATATCAATCTTCCTTTGGTGTACGGTAAAGAGTACTGTATTGTATATTGAATGACTAGTTCTCAAAAATTTTAGTGTTAAAAGTGGGGTATCATTAGAAATGTATTTGAACATGAATGGTACATAACGATGTTAGTTCCATTAACCATTCCATCAATTCATAGATCGCTACGCTACAACTCTAACATTGGTTGTTTCATAGGAGGAATTCTGCCACAGTCGAGACGCTTTTCGGCGGGTTGCCAACCACAGTTTTTTTATTATTTTGAGTTGTTACCAGGAAGATACTTGCAGTCCACCAGCTGTTTCAGTTTCCCTCTGTTGCCATTTCTGTCTCTGTCGACACTATATAGGGTCGTGGATATTTTCACACAGTGTAGCACTACACGTTCTATTGAATACTTTTAGTAATCTATCCTAAACGCCTTTTTTTTCAAATAAAAAATAATTACAACCCGGTTTTTTACTCATTCTAGCAGGAACTTAAAAAAAATAGTGAGTCGAAAAACGAAAAGAACCATACCATTATTCATATATTTTGAATTGTAAAATATAACAAAAGGCCGTCATAAATGACGACTCCAACAGTACGTAATGAGCGAATCCTTTTTTCATTAGACAAAATAGTAAAAAGGTATTAGTACATGAAGATAGGGTAGTCAAAATGAAATAGGTAATGCTTCTGTTAGACAAGGTGCAAGATTCCCATTTCTAAGTGCAAATTCATGCACTTCGAAATGGGAATCTTGAGAAAAGCTTTTGACAGATCCTTCTTACCATTAGAGAAATTCATATTCAACGCATAAATACGCGTTCGACCTGAGTAGCCTTGTGTAACAGAAGCATTACCTAATTCATTTTTTGGGTGACCAATAAGCACACAATCCTCGATTAAGAATCAAAATGCAGACGCATTGTCATCCTTGACGACTAAGGCGGAATATCTCGTTTCCAGTGAAAAGTTCTCAACACTCACCGTTAGAATTTTACGCTGGTATACAGTGAGAGTGTGGTCTTTCCCTGGTCGAGCCAACCCACTCGTGCTACAACTATAATAAAGCTGCAGCGTGGCTCTGTCATGTTTAGGCGATCACAACATTATTCAGTTCTTAAATCTAACAATGTCTATTTTTGCACCAATTTCCTCCCGAGCCCTTTGTATATTGACTAAGTCACGTAGCTAGCAGTAGTAGCACCAGACAAATGGGTCGGCCATTTGGCTATAACTATAATAAAGCTGCAGCGTGGCGTATATATAACGTTTAAACAATCACAACATTATTCAGACCTTAAATCTAACAATGTCTTTTTCTTCTCTTTGGAAGGATCTCGTAGGTGTACGCTGTATTGTCATTAGCAGTAGTCTCACACTACCGCCGCTACGACATACTCCGCGAATCATCGAGTCCGCATACACCAAGAGGCGTCGAGGTCACCGGCCTCTAGGCAGAACCGTCAGCACTCAAGCGCGTTCCGTGCCTTTTGTAGCAAGTCGCGTGTTAGAGTATCATCTAAGCACTTCACACAAACCTTTCGTAACGAAAGGGGCAGCCAGTGCTCGGAGTTAAGCATAGACAGGATACGTACAGTTAGATTATCTGAGCATACACAGTAACAAAACAATCGTAAATACCAACAACGTCATGTCATATAAGAGGGAGCACCCCTCCCCCCACCCGCAACACCAATGGAAACAGTGGAACACACTGAATTGAGGGTAACCACCGGGACGACTCTGCAGTCCCCCGCTAATGACGCCACGGAGCGTCAGCCCTCAAAGAAGAAGAAGCAGGGGAGGAAGAAAAAGAAGGCGCAGCCTCCTCCTCAGACTGCAACTTCTACCCCAACACCGGGAGTAGCGATAGCCTCGCAGCAGGTTAGTAACTGGTATTACAAGAAAGGACACTAAAGTGGGCAGAGCGCCGGAAAGTACTCTATTTTAAAATGGAGCCCGGTCTGCCCACAGGAGAGAAACAGCTATGAACGCCCCGAAACCGTTACTAACTATTACAAGAAGATAACTATCATTAGCCTAAGAGACAGCTGACGCCTTTCAGGAATTGGTAGGCATAGCTATCAAGGTCGACAGTCAATTCCTGGCTGACATTAGGGTCAGGACTGATCCCATTACTCCCTAATGAAGGCGCTAGCCACGCTACTGGCTCGACATTACGGAGGAGAGTAACCTGCATCTCCTCTACTGGAGCCCGGACGGGATACTTAGATACAGAGGATCCATGAAATCCGTACAGTCGCCCAACAACAGGAAAACCAGGTGATTTAGGTGGAAGATACTAAATTGAGACCATCTAAAAAAGCCCAATTATTACATCTACTGTCGGGACGGATCGGGAGGAGGGAGATCGTCCATCAAGAGCTAGACCCACCAGGCTACCAAACGATGCGCTCTATCGGCATAAAATGGAGGCGGCGGGCGAGGAACTAAGGATCTTTGCAATATACCGCCCGCCAGACTCCATTTTACTCCTCAGACGTCCGGACGGTAATGAAAGGCACAACGCCTACCATCATCGCCTGAAACCTAAATGCCAAACACCCAGCGTGGGATCTAGACTGATCAATCTGCCGGGTCCTGATCTATACGAAGATGCGGAGAACGACAATTATGACGTTTTAGGTCCCAAAGAGTCTACTCATGTTCCGATAGACCCACAAAGACGTCCGTATGTACAGGACATCATGCTCTCTAGGAATGTCAACTGCCCGATAGTGATAAAGGTGCTGTACGACCTGAACACACAGCATCTCCCGATACTGATTACCCTTGGCCTCAAGAGGGTGACTATGCTGCCCAGAGCCTTCAAGATCAAAATTATTAATTAAACATACATGAAATAGTTAAGTATCATTAAAAACTGCTGTCTTCCAGTTTGAAGGATTTATAGAGCCAGTATAATATAATAACAGGCTGTGAGGTATTTCGTCTTGGTTCTCAGAAGTGACAACGCGTCTGTAGTCTTCTTTATTTGAAGTTGCCCAAAGGTATAAAATGCTTAAGTATCATTAAAAAGTCTGCTGTCTTCAAGTCTGAAGCGTAAAGAGAGCCAGTATAATAACAGGCTGTGAGGAATACCGTCTGGGTCCTCAAAAGTGACAACGCATCTGTAGCCGTCTTTATTCGAAGTTGGTTGGAGGTATAAAATGCTTAGGTATCATTAAAAAGTCTGCTGTCTTCCATTTTGAACGGTATATAGAGCCAGTATAATAACAGGCTGTGAGGCATTTCGTCTTGGTCCTCAGAAGTGACAACGTATCTGCAGCCGTCTTTATTTGAAGTTGGTTGGAGGTATAAAATGATTAGGTATCATTAAAAAGTCTGCTGTCTTCCATTTTGAAGGGTTTATAGAGCCAGTATAATAATAGGCTGTGAGACATTTCGTTTTGGTCATCAGAAGTAACAACGCATCTGCAGCTGTCTTTATTTGAAGTTGGTTGAAGGTATAAAATGCTTAAGTATCATTAAAAAGTCTTCACGCCTGAAGAGTATAGAGAGCCAGTATAATAACAGGCTGTGAGGAATACCGTCTGGGTCCTCAAAAGTGACAACGCATCTGTAGTCTTCGTTATTTGAAGTTCGTTGCGGGTATTTTTTTAAATAAATAATTTATTTTATTTTTCTAATTTTTAAAAATAAAGTTTTGTTGTATTTACTTACTATCAGGTGAACTGTAAGTTCGTATGCTACTACAAGTTTACGAAATAAAAATGTAGATGTAATATTATGTGTCTCAGAACTAATAAAATAACTTTTCAATAAAACTTATATTACTTATATAAAAAGATACACCTGTGAATATTTTATTAAAGATAACTAGCATGTTTTGAACAGAATATTCTTAGCAAATCTTATGTCAAGTCAAATTTTCAAAAGAAACGAGAGATGGGTCACAAAATGAAAAGCTCGTTACGTAATAAAAAAGTTAGGGGAAAATGAAAACAGTAAAAACGGAACATGCTGTGCAAGTATAAGCAACTTGTAGCTTTCATGCTTTGTAAAGAAAAGATCACCGGTTTTAAGGAAAAAAGATTAATTAAAATAGAAAGAAGTAGGTAGTAAAGTAGACGCTACGGTTTATTGTCAGTTCTTTTCTGCAGAAGTTTTGCTTTAAAAACCGAAGGTAGATTATTAAATGCGTAAGAATCTTAAGAAAAAACCTAAACTGAATGAAATATTTTGACTTCAAATCCAAAAATTAATTAAGCTTTATTTTTTATGTTATGTAGGTGTGCTGGGAGCAGTGGCGAAGCCTCCATAGAAACCGAAAAGCCGGGCTTGCATATCAAACAGCTCAATCAATAATATCAACTAATAAAATAACTCGTAAACTGTTTCAAACTACTTCAAATTTCCCGCGTGCTTGTTCGATCTATACAGGTTATGACCTCGTAGCCTTAGTGATACTGCTGTCATAAAAATAAGTTGAATTGAGTGATTAGTCGTCTCTCTCGCACACGTGGGCTTTTTACCGAGCTTTCGAGAAGACGATCGCTCCCATTCTAACCTGTGGCAAAAATGTTCAATAATGAAATATAACTATGATTGTATATACAGCAATTAGTATGGAGCGAGAAGTTAGTTAGTTATGCGAGCGCGGGGTGCGCAGGCGATACGTTTGCAAGTTCACTTCACATTTTAATGTTTACTCTGTATGTTTAGCTTGAGCGAATGCATCTGAACATCACTCAGTCTCTCGGCCTAACTGTCTACAGCCCCCTCGCTGTCACCCACTATACCGATAATGTCGACCATGCTCCTGACGTGCTAGACTTTGCTCTAGTTAAAGGAGTCTCCCTTAACCTTAGAGCAATCGAGATTCTCGATGATCTAGGATCCAACCACCATCCTGTATCCCTCCTTCTTGGCCATCAGCCACCTCCAACTCCCACTTCCTACACCAACTGAAAGGACTTCAAAAAGTTCCTAGCCTAGGCTTGGATTCTCCAGACACTCCCATAACCCTCTCTTCCGCTGCCCTCGATAGTACGTGGAAAATAGACACCGCAGTCGAAAATCTCACCATTCTTATAACATCCTCTCTCAAGGAGAATGAAAAGGTTGTCCTGGTTGCTAAAACTAGTCTTACCCTAGATATTAGCAACCTTCTCAAAGCCAAAAAAGCTGCCCTCCGCAGAGCCGCACGCTATCCCACTCCCGAGTATAGACTCACGGCTCACCGCCTTCAACGCAAACTCCGCTACCGCCTCATAGAATTCAGAGACCTCGAAAGGGGCAATCTCATGGAGAATATCTCCCGCTCTCATACAGCATACTACCAGATGGCGAGAGCCCTCCGAATAGACGCTATCACGCACACTCCACCTCTATCTCGTCCCGACGGCTCTATCGCCTTCGAGGATTAAGGAAAAGGCTGAGTGATGCGCCAACAGCGTCGCCGCTCAATATTCTCCCAGCTCACAACCCAGTGACCCCTTACATATCCAACTAGTGGAGAACGAGGTCCGTCGCCGGAACTCACCCCCCACCACCTCTGACCCTATCACTGTGTCCAAAGATGAGATCTCATCCACCATCAAAGAACTTAAGCCCAAAAAAGCACCTGGCGCTGATGGCATGTCCAACCAAGCCCTCAAACACTTTCCGGACAAACACTTTCCGGAGCAGGTGATCGCCTTATTGGCCATAATCTTCAACGCCTGCTTCGAATTTAGCTACTTTCCCACCTCTTGGAAATAGGCAACTGTCATTGGCATTCCCAAGCCAGGCAAAGCTCACCACCTCCCCTCTAATCACGTTCACATCAGCCTCCTCAAGGCCATGGACAAACTTTTCGAACGAGTTATTCTCGTGTGCATGATGCGCCATTTGTTTCCCACAGATGGCGATCCTTATGTCATCCCTTAAACGATTCGGGTTACAAGCCAAACACTCGTGCCCCAGCAAGTTCACCACATAGTGGAATATATCCTCAGAGGGTTTTATCCACGTCGTCAGAACATCATCACAGTCTTTTTCGACATTGCCAAGGCATTCGACAGAGTCTGGCATGAAGGCCTTATCTACAAATTGTACGACCTAGGCCTCCCTGACCGTCTCGTTCGCCCCGTAGCCTCCTATTTGAAGGATCGTACCTTTCGTTTTAGACACGAAGGCACGTTATCCTCTACGCGTGAAATCAAAGCCGGTGTCCCTCAAGGCTCGGTGCTTGGCCCCCTCCTATATATACTATTCACCAACGACATTCCTATCCCGTCGAATGGTGTTAAACTAGCCCTTTTACTGCAAAGGCAACTCACTGCCACAGATTCGGAACAAGCTCCAAAAGTCAGTTAACGACTTAGGAGCTTGGTTCCAAAAATGGCGTATCGACCTAAACCCGGAGAAGAGCTCCGAAGTTTGCTTCGAACATAAACGACGCCGTCTCACTGTCACTCCGCCAATCAGGATGTTAGGAACCCCTGTCCCATGGCAAACAAAAGCAAAATATTTAGGCATCACCCTTGATGCAGGGCTCACTTTCGAGCCCCATATCAAGAAAGTAACTCGCACCGCACGATTTTACATGGGTAGGCTCAACAGCATATTGGGCGGACACAGTAAAATGTCCCTTAGAAACAAGGGAACTCTATACGACCTGTAATGACCTACGCGGCCCCCATTTTCGCACATGCTAAACCCAATATTATAAAAGAACTACAAATAGTTCAAAATCTATTCTGTCGTAGGGCCACTAACTCGCCCTATTATGTCCGTAATGCCGACCTCTACCGAGACTTAGAGCTCCCAACAATCTAGCAGTTCCTTAAATCACTTTCTGAGAGATTTTTCCAAGCCTCAGAGTCCCACCCAAATATTCTCATTAGTGAAACAGCTGCCTATGCAGCCCCTATCCACACTCGCTATAGTGTGCGCAGACCTAGAAACTCTCTCTCGGACCCCCCAAACAAGCTTTCGGCTGACCTGAACTGCCTCCTGGCGGCTCAGTCCGAGCCTACTTAACACTTCTCTTAATCTGCCTTAGTTAGGCACACTTCTAAGCGGCTTTTCGCCGCTTGTCTTTCTTCTAAAGAGGGTCGCGTCCGTTACGGCTTAAAGATCTCTAGTCAGATCAGTAAGCCAATCCCTTAGGGCAGTGTTTAGTGGGTAAAAGTCGCACATAACCACGCAGCCGGCTGCGTGGTATGCAATAAGCATTCACTGCCTCCCTCTCCCGCTTTCCGGAGGGAAAAAAAAGAGACAGTAGTTATTTATATATACAATGTACTCTGACAGTAGTTCACCGCGGGTGACCAAGCCACGGCTACTAAGCCCGCGGCCACGATAAGGCGGGAACCTTTCAGGGGAGATTCTAGTCTATTCCTAGATTTACCTTGACTTACTTTTGAATAAACTGATTGCGGTATTACGTTGGTAGTTGGTACCTACAGTGTTCCGAAAATGTAGTGGTCGCAAACATTCATGCGTGTAATACTAAACTGGTTTAGACGTAATTTTGCATAAAAGTATAACACGATCTACAGAATTTTATAGCGTGATGTAACAGAAATTCACGCTAGTCGTCTTTGAATAAATTGTTTTTTTTGTGCCACGTACGTAATATAAGACCAACAACACTGCACGACTAGATTTCGGCTCGCGGCATGGCCCATGTAGATTTTTCTCTGATCCGCTCTTCTTATGGCCTTCAACCACTTTTTCTTATCTCATTCTTTTTCTGGACATTAAAAAACAGCTTGTCAGGTTTTTTTTTAATTTGAATTTGTACACAGAGCTACAATGCAATATTTTCTGACCATTTTTAAAATGCACGCGCTTCGAAATGAAACGGGTAAGTAGCGGACTGGCGGGAAGCGACCGACTGAGCGGGCGTGTCGAATTGCGACGTCATAATGTGGTGCGGAGCAAAGCGGGCGCCCGTGCCGTAAAACACCATTTTAATCATCGATATGCTGGTCATTTTTATAAGTAGAAAAAAAAATTAAAATACCGTTAAATTCGTCATTTCTTATACAATTTTTTGATACTCTTAACAGAATTGCGGGGTCAGACCCATTACGGACTGTGAGACATTCCATACCGGTGCTCAGACGTGGCAACGCATCAATCATGACGGTAGGTGAAAATGAAACAAAAGTTTATTGGTTAATTATCACTGTATTAAAATATATTTGCAAAAATACATAATTCATAGATACATTGTACTGATACAGAGTTTTAGTGCAACAATGTAACTGTTACAATAG
>DWHP01003274.1:0-13560 GCA_018247895.1 Parnassius honrathi
CATGAGAAACAGCAGAAATATTGAGAACGTATGTAAGAATATGTACTGGACATTATTATGACTAATATTTAAAATTTGAGAGAGGAAGATTGTGATGCAAAAACGCACATAGTTTATCGGACCTATTTGGTTCTAGTGTGCTTCTTATTGCTTCGTATACTAAGCCCGCCTTTGAAAAAAGACGTTCTCTGTAAACTGAACTGGCGGGTGTTAATAAGTATTGAGCCGCAACTTTTCCCAAGATGGGGTAATCGCCTTTATTAGAAACCCACCATTTATATGGATTTGCATTTCTTGCGGCCCTTGGTACGCTTAAGTAATGATTTAACTCTGCTGCCGCGGAATTCTTAGGATCGTTAGGTTTGTTACTGGTTGATGCGTCAGCGGCTTCTTTCTTCTTCAGAAGAATATTTTGAATGAATGTTTGTGTGTTTCCTAAAATCAACAATTTTTCTAGATGTTTTCCGATAAGATGATTTTTATAAGCAGTCATTTTCGCGCCAGATAACGAAAACAATCTCTCGAACTTGAATTATTTGACAAGTAATCAGTAATATAATAAATAAAATTAAAAATAGTAACTCATCAACATTGTCCGTGGGCGTGTAACTGATTAAGTACCGATACAAGTACTTTTCTTTCGATACTACTTGGTACTCAGTTTTAAAGTATCGATATTCGATACCAAAGAACTTGGTATCGAAAGAAAAGTATCAAATAAGTACTTGTATTTACTCGTATCATTTCATCCCTCTGTGTAAGGGCGCGCCACCCACTACCGCGTTTTTTAAAGCCGAGTATTCGGCCCAATCTAGGCCGAGTACTCGGTGGCCGAGTACTTGGCGAATCACTACTCGTTCTATGTCTAATTTGTTTAGTGGTATTAACGAAAAAGATATGTTTTTCTTTTAGTATAACTGACTTGACTTCCCGCTAAGAAAATTGAAGATTTTCAAAAATATTGTTAAAGTTATTGGTTTCACCCCGATTTTCGAAAATCGAGTTTTCATCAGATCTCGACGTTTTGATATCTCAGGAAGCTATTCTGACTAATTTCAGGTGGACATCCGTAGGGATGTATGTATGGTATGTGTGTGTACGTGTGTGTGTGTGTGTGTAAGTAAACCTTTCGTAACTTTTGAACGTCTTGATTGATTGAGATGCGGTTTGCGGCGTTCTAAAGATCTCAATGTGGAATAGATTTGGTGATAATATGAACTGATTCGGACGAGTAGATTTTATATTACGAGTAGATTAGAGGAGGGGGAGCGGTAGTGACCTCTATAAAAAGAATTTCTGCATGCTTATATATTTCAGGGCGGTAAAAAAAATAACCACGAAGACTGTGGTTGGGAGTTAAAGTGTATCATTTCTTTATATGGTAGTGTAGTATCGTTATAATCGGGGACCAAACCTCTACCAAATAAAACACCTTACTTCCCTGAACTCCTGCCAAAATATTATAAATCTAAACCAAAGCATGTTCTTTACTAAAATTATTCAACATTTTAAAAAAAATGTGCAAAATTAAAGCTAATAAATGTGTTGCAAATCAGTCCAATAAATTGCAAGCAGACCAGTCCTCCATAAGCAGCACCTTTTCACATGTACGTCGCATGTGGCAGTCTTTTCCTCCTCGAAGACGTCGCATAGTGACAAGGACAACAGGTCTTCACTTTTAAGTACTCCCTGGTAGGGCTTCAGGCATGTACCTCGTGGACAATTGTGTAACGCGTGCAAGGTGTGCGCTGTGTAGTGTGTAATCTGCAGTGTGTAGTGTGTAGTGCGCAGTGTGTAGTGCGTACGTGGTGTGTATTTTGTAGTGTGTAGTTCGTAGTGCATGCGTAGTGCGTACGTAGTGTGTAGTTTATAGTGTGTAGTGCGTAATGTGTACTGCGTACATAGTGTGTAGTGTGTAGTGCGTGCGTAGTGTGTAGTGCGTACCTGAGCGAGCGCAGCGACAGGCGACAGGCGCAGCGCGGCACCACACTCGGCGCACAGCGGCGGTACGGCCGGCGACCGCGACCGCCAGTACTGCAGTTCCGTCTTGCATTTGTTCAACTCCTGCCAAATTACAAAAGACACATCTTTATTAAAGTAAAACTTTTATAGGCACGTTGGGCTCTTTTGGGATGTGAAAAAAACACTGAACTCGTGTGACTGTCACACTCAGATACATAAAATTTATTAAAGTAATGTTGAAAATCCAATTGATTAAATTTTAGAAGTTTGATTTGTATTTGTAAATTTGTTCGTACTATATAAATAATAATCATTCCTTTTCATGTAAAACAGATACATGATTTCATGTATACAGATAAATTAACACAACCTAAAAATAATGTGTACAAGTTGTCCTATGACTGATTTTTTTAAAATTATTTATCCTGTTTATTTATCCTCTCACAATTGTTTCGTAACAGATGTTTACTACGTGTAAGGAATCATTTTTGCTTTGCTCGAACATTCGAGCTTGTGACATCTAGTCTACTCAAAAGGGCCATAAATTAAACTTTTAACAAAAAGTATGAAACAACATCAAAGAACTAGAATGAATAAAATAGTTTCCACACAATAGCTTCTTTAATTGGGACTTTAATACACTATGGATAGATGTGGAAATTATTTTATTAATTTTAGTTCTTTGAAGTCGGTTTTTACTTTTAATAAAATTTATATTTATTATTATTTTATATTGTTTGCAGTCCTTATTCTAATAACTCCACACAATAAGTCTTCTATATTGCTACTACTAAAAGTATCATAATATTGCTTATTTTGCAGAAACTAACGTGACTTGATGCAACCGACATGACCAAATACAAAACGATATGAAATTAAAACACGCAAAATGAACAACTACAAGCGAATGAAGTTAGGAATTTAAGTGTTTGTAGCACTGTATTGAAATTTGGCAGATAAGTATCGGTACATCGAACGACAATACGAGTTTTTGTCCTAAATAAGACAATAAATTGTACGTAGACGCCGAGCGATGAATGTGTAGCATACACGTACGAACTTGTGTCGCTTGTAAATATCTTCGTGTAAAAATGGCCTCAAAATTATTGAAATTACTTTGTAATCAAATGAAATATTAGATTTGTGTTTTACAAAATAAAATAGACATGTAACACAATTTTGAATAGTAATTTTAGATAGATTGATGCGACAGCAGCCTAATGGCAGGGCGCGGCCTGTGAATTCAAGATGCCGTGGGTTCGAATCCGCAATTCGACTACTGCCGTGAATCACTTCTAACACAAGCATTTTAAGCTTATCCAGGAGTGGTAAAAAGTAATATTAGTAATGTCAATATAGAATTACTTTTATTTTTTTAAAGAAAAAACGACAAGTAAATTTTCTCACCTGTAATAGAGTTTGAAATTTACGACTTGTCTCCTCATTTTTTTTGTCATAATCATCAAGACGATTTGCATATTCTAGCGTTTGTTTTTGTTGTTCCGCGATCTGTTTCTGTTGTTCCGCTATCTGTTTCTGTTGCAGTGCGGTCTTGCGTTTGCAGCTACGTAAATCACTACGCAATGCAGAAAGTTGATCATTGTACCTAAAAAGGAGATATCATCATCACCATTGCTGACCTTCACAAGTGCACTACTGAGCATAAGCTTCGCTCAAGAAAAATGAGAAAATTTCCTTTTTTTTCTTTACCTAAATCATATTGGTGAAGTAATGTTAATAGTTTCAAGCTCTACAATTTTCGAAATTTCTTTTAAGATGTTCGGTTAAGTGTACTACATTATATAGAATTTTGTACCTAAATTAATTAATTTTGAAATTTTATATTTAATATATTAAAAAAAATTAAATAGAAAAATCACTAAAATCGCCGCCTACTCATTTGGTCACATTTACCTTAACAAATATCATGGGGCAGTATCGAAAGGGCGAAATTACATAATGATAGGTGTTCTAATAATAACTTAAATAAAAAAAAACGAAAAAAGATATAAAGACAAAATAACTTACTATAATGCCTACTTATGATGATTTTGGGATATGTTTTTAATGTTAATCGGAATAAGGTACAGTATTACAATTCAAATAAGTGTTACCGAAATACCATGTATTCACAACAAGAAGAATAGATGTAGCATATTATAAGCTTTTAAAGATTCCAATCTCCGATTATAATATATATTCCAATAAAGTCTCTGATAATAAGACATAATATTTCAATAGAAGATTACAAACTTTTCAAAGAATGCGTTTTAATCGAAAATTGTTTACAGAGGACACAGCGTGCCAACTTAGTGTTGTTTTCACACTTATTATTCAATATTCACAAACACGAGGTTAATTACGGATTCTATTTGTATTGTTTAAACACAAAACGCTTAAATCATAACAACGTAATTACTTTTTCATGCCCTGTTTGATGCGATGTATCCGTTTTCTTAAGACCATGTTGCTTTGTGGCGGCGGCGGGGAGGGAGGCAGACTCTCCTCCATATACAGGTTCATGGGTGAGACATGGTGGTCCCCGGTAGAACTGCCACCGGCCTGTTGCGACCCGGACTCAAACCCGCTTGGCGGAGGAGAATCCAGACAGATGTAAGATTTACTGCTCTCACCAGCTGAAAAATATAAAACATAATTTACATTTACATATTTTTATGTCCCAATAAATGAGAAATTGCTATTATAATACATAATATGGAGGACGTGGGTTTACTTTAAAAAAATACTCACTAGGACACCATGCAATGCATATTGCGTTATCAATGGAATATTCATTGTGTGGTGTCCTAGTAGTAACTTTCGATAATTTTTGCTACAAAATTTACCTGTGCTTAATCATGGAATAAGAGTTGGTACATGGTACCCGCAATTCAAATGTAAGCATTTAAAAATATATAAATTGAAGGATTTTTCTTTTTTTAATTTCCCAGTCATAGAGAACCGTGGTAACTCAGGGGCTCAGCTCTCGCTGTAAAATTCACAGGACACGAGCAACACGGAAGCGATTCACTTTTAAAAAAAAAACAATTTGTAAGAACATCTCATTTTGATAGCACTTCGTTTTTAAAAAAGGATGTAACAGTTATTTGGCTGTTCCGTTCAGTATCAGCTAAAACTATATAAAAATCCCAGATTTTAAGGCATAGTGCTTGCCAAAAATACTTTGAATAAATTTAAAAAAATATATTTTTTCGTATAGCTATCACAAATTTGATACTTAAGACCAAACGAGGAAAATTACTGGCAACTAACAATAACTTTTTATTAGTTAACTTGCTTGCCAGGCAAACGTTGTTCTGTCATTTTCGACAACCCTTTGTCACGTCCTATCAAAAATCCTTAAATTCGCAAAAAAAATTGTGGATCACTCATGGGCAAAAAACTATCCTATCTCTCAAGTTGAACCAAACTACACATGGTGCGCAAATTTGATTAAATCGGTTAAAAAGTAGGAGTCCATCGCGGACAAACAACGTGACACGTAATTTATATATATTAAGATATGCCAAGTTGAGTCTGTCAAATGCTGAAATTAAGAGAATGTGGTGAATTCGATTGAAGATGAGAGAAAATATTATAAATTAATAAAAGTACCAATTAAAACTGTAAGAAAAATTATTGACAACATTTTGACCTATTCAATCTTGAAAAGATCCTTAATATCCGAAGGATCCGATTTATTCCAGTTAATATCATCGTGAATTTTGTCTTTGACATGACAAGATTTTTTAATCATAGTGAGCTTGATTAGATATGGCTATTGTATGAAACTAAAGGTTCTGTGTGATAAACTTTATGAGGGTGAGGTCATGAGAACCAGACTAACCGACATAGTTCATCGGATCAGTAAGCTGAAGTGGCAAAGGGCATATAGATTGAAGAACCGACAATGGATGAGCAATAGAAGTTCTTGTGTGGCAACTTCAAACCGGTAATTGAGGTGTAGGACCGTACTTGTCGGCATTTCTTGAGAAGTCCTTAGATTGAGCTGTGATGTTGTGATGGACTGTATTGATGATGATAATACTTACACAATTGTTGTAACAAACATCTTCATTTGTTTTTGGATCACAAAGTTTATTTTCAGATGTGATTTACTTTTTTCACTTATAATTTTTTTTAAATCGACCGATGTATTGTAAAAAACGCGAAATCAGTCGGCTATTTAGTGAATAAATTAAAATAAACAAGCATATTTACTGTTAGTAGGATTTCTTTTCTACCAAGGAGTTTTTCGGGGTTGGTACCACCCCTCTGTACTACTATTTCTGCTGCCAAACAGCACTGCTGTGTCCCGGTTGGAAGAGTACAGAGCCAGTATTATTTACAGGCTGTGAGGCATTCTAGTGATAACGCATCTGTAGCTTTCTTTCTTTTAAGATGGCTACAAGTGTCCATAGACTGCGGAGTGTAAGTTCGGTTGTCGCTTAAGTTTAAAAAAAATTACGTCAATCTAAATAATTAATTAATTTTAGTGGTTAAAGGGAATTGCAATCACCGATAGAAAGGTCTGAATCATATGATCTACCAAGATTATTAACGATTTGAATCACTTACATTAATTAGACCATATTATGGAGTACTCGGATCACTTAATATTAAATTCACATATTATATGAGTTAAAGTTACAGCCTATATACGTCCCACTCTTGGGCACAGGCCTCCTCTCATTTTTGAGAGGGTTTTAGAACAAGAAAGTGTCCGCCGCGCTGCCCTAATGAGTGTTGGCGAGCTTCACGTCTCCGAAATATTTTTTTCTTATTTCGCAGACATACAGGTTTCCTCACCATGTTTGCTTCATCGCCGAGCACGTGGTAAACAAGCACTCAAAATTGCAATTAAAAATTTCATTGGTGCCGGCGGGGATCAAATCCGGGTTTCTCGAGTACTGTGAAATTTATAGCTCAGATGGTTAACGCTAACCACAGCTCTCATATATTATATAGTTGATTAATTCATGTTGACATGGCTATGCTATGCTATATATCCCATACAAAATCAAAAAGCAACGTCACTAATGCAGGTTTCAATTTTTTCTGATCAGACTATATATGTATGCTCATAATAGTATCACAACAATAATGATGTATCGCTAGCGATGCTTGGTCATTCACAGCTAGACATCAATCGAGATTTAGGTACCAGCATATTGTGTTAATGAGCGTAATGATGCGTTTACTAAGCGAGCCTTATGGGTCTCCATGTACAAGCTTACTCAATGTTTTATGTACGTTATTAAAGCAAAAACGTGTGGTTTGGTAAAGATTTGGTTATGCGCCATCAAGCAAAAACGCATATAGTTCAAAATTTAAGGGTACACTAGCCACTCATTTTTCCATACAAACGTATTCTGGCGATTACCCCACTGTTTAATGGTGTACGATCAAAATAAAAAATGATATCAATTTGTCTCATCATTATCTAGCCCGGTATGGAAACAAAAAAGTAAAAAAAGAATATATTTTAAAGTACTAATTTAACACATCTTTGGGCGGAAATAAATACCATAAAAAGAACGAAAATTCCAAAACAGTTACCCATACAGGGATAGATTAGGTATTTAAAAGTGCAAACAATTTTATTTTAAACAGATACATTCAATAGATTTTTCATGATATCCAGATTCCCAAAGGTCTGTTTATAAAATTTCGCGCGCTCGTTTTTGTTGTAAATCATCATGCCTTTTGCTTTCGCACGTGCTGTCGGCTGAGATAGCATGCATTTTAACCCCGCCCACCACTTAGTTCGTGCCATCGACTTGGGCCACCTTAAATCGACATAATTTAAGTTTTATGCTCCATACGAACATATCGCGCAGTGCAGCTGCTTCATCGAGAATGTCAGTAGACTCCGGTGTAATGAAGGCAATACGAGTAACTATCGTACATATTTTCATGATTTTTAACTTGAAGTAACAGTTTAGTGCATACTGCCTTTTATTCATTCATTACAGCCTATCAAAAGTTTACAACAAAAAAGTGAAGTTCGTAGCTTTCCTTGTACATAGCACGCCGTATAAGGCTATTTTTTTTATAGAATTGGGGTGACAAACGAGCATACAGTCCACCTAATGATAGGTGGATGCTGTGGCCTATATACATCTACATTTATCCTCAATTAAGAATCAAAACGCAGATGCGTTGTCACCCCTAAGGACTAAGATGGAATGCCTCGTTTCCAGCAAAAAAAGGTCTCCGGATCTCTACACTCAACATACAAAAAACAGCAGTATTAAGCTGCTATATGCTAAGCTGCTGCCCGGTCGAGCCAACCCATTCGTGCTACAACCATTATATAGCTGCTGCAGCGTGGCTCTACCAAGTATATTATATACGGGGTCAGCCAGCCTCGGGGGAAACCAGTTAACCAAGCTGGCTAAAATAAGTTGGTTCCTCTCAGCACGTACCCAGCGCTACGCTGCACTCATGATTCAATACAGATTGTCTATTTTGTGGTTTCGTTTTTTAGATATTTTCGGGTTGTTTACATCCACACTTTTAATCATGCTAAATTTTATATTAATATTCAGCCCACTTCCTATGTGCTGGACTAATTAAACCACAGCCAACATGTTACATGGGGAATGCCTATTTTTTTGTAGTTTGATAGATTAAAATTCAGAATGTTAGTGGCTAGGGCGCTAACAGTTCACCTAGTAAGTAGGTACTGCAGCCCATGGAAACCCGCGACTAACTTTTAACAAACGAGACACCTGATGAAAGTGATATAAGACAGCATTTTTTTTTACCGTCTAAATTGAAAGAGTGTGGTAAAGAGGAAGTTAGATATTCTAGACAGTGAAGGAACCCGAACACTTAGAATGCATTTTATCGCTATTATAACTAACACAACTAGTCTGAAATTCTGTTAAGTTTTAATAATAGACTAAACAAGACGCAACAGGAAACAGGGTATTCTTTGATCGTACTTCTGAGAAGTAACTCAATTTTTTTACGTTGTTACGTTTAATGTCAAAGACACAAAATGATATTTCATATAACGTACTTAAATACTTGTAAAAATACATAACGATTTCTTATGCATTACAAATAAAAAAAGTGAGCTAAGTTATTCATAGTTTAAAATTATTATTATTATTTGTACCTATTGCTTAAAATATAGTCCTTTACGTGTAAATGAAAATAAACGTAGAACCTAAGAATTTTCAATAAAATCTTGGACGTGGCACATTTTAATAGATTTACCATTTTTCTTCATTTGCCGAAGACATAAAAAACCATTCTGTATGGCTTACAAGAGCCAATTTTAAAGTTCAAAAGATCGAATGTCCGATCTCACATTTCCGAAACGAAATTAAAATATAATATGATATTTATCATTTCTCGTCTACGCGAATCACGCCGCGCCGCCAAGAAATTTATATCACCAAGTCATGCAATTCAGAGCGCAGGCGATAGTCGGACACGCTCTGGTTATTCCAATTATACGAAACGAAACACAACTTATATTTGCGGCTATGTTCTCCGGGTAGACTCTTTTTTCTTCATTGACCATAGAACCAACAGGGCTTTATAATTATTAAAACCTCATAAATATGCGTGTACGATGCTATAGATCAAACAAAAGCATATTTTATTCAGCTATTACAAACCAGTGCTTGACTACTATCCTACCTTATAAAATAAGTGGTGATACTTGGACTGACTTAATAATTAATATATTTCAAACGACTTCTTTATACATTTTTGTTAATACCGCAACAGAGTTCGTTAAGTTATTGTGACGGAATCTTACTTTAAATAACTAGTCTCTATATATAAAAATCAATTGCTGTACGGTCTTCTCCTTCTTATTAGCCCATAACGTCCCACTGCTGGACAAATGCCTTCCTCTTTCCACCTTTCACGGCTCTGTGCTATGAAGGACTAGTCTTCCATGAAAGAGCCTAGTTCATCCCGCCATCGTTTTCTGGGTTTGCCTCGGAATCGTCGGTCATTTCCACCGTCCACCGAGTTGTAATTTTGGCCCAAAGTTCTTCCGAAATACGGCGGACATAACCGGCGCAGTCCCATTTTAGTTTAGCAGATTTCCAGGAGAAGTCAGTGATTTGGGTTCTAGAGCTCAGTGGTATTTCTGATGCGTCCGTCTTGCTAAAACTCAAAAAGGGCTCGAGTGATTTAGATGAAATTTTTTGTGTGTATTATGCGTCCCTAGATGACTTAAATTAACTAACTTGAAACCGGTATGTGGCGTTGTTGTAGAGATCCAGAAATCACCCGTGTGAGGCCTGAGCGGATCGCTAGTAATAAATAAATCTTCTTTGACGCACATACTCGCACGTGTATCAAATATACAAAATTTCATTTGTGGGCATTGCATCAGGCGCACCAAATTTAAACAGGTCTCGTCAATCCGTCTGCCAAGAGTGGCGATCGATGCAAATTCTCTCTACAAAATGGAGCGGGAGTGGGCGATATCTTACTAACCTAAATCCGATAATCTGCACATTGGGTGTTCAGAGGATTTGTCAAGGAAATTAAAAAATGGGAAAATTCAAGGAAATAAACATGTCTGTAGTTTTTAAAAGGACGGAACAGTTATGTTGAAAGAAAAAAATCTATTTTACTGCAGACTGGTATAATGCACGGTGGTACAAGGTGGTAAATGTATGAAATATCAAACGTAGCTATTCTTGCTGGTGTGCTTGTAGTCAGGGATTTACACCAATCCGCTTATAATTGATCCATTTATCCTTCCATTACAGCCTATAAAAGGCCACTGCTGAAGATAAAGGTTTTGCTGCAGTTGACACGCTTTGCTAGTGGGTTGCCAACTTTATTGAGTCGTTGTCAGGAAGACGCTGCTGCCCATGACCTGTTTCAGATTCCCGCTGTCGCTTCTTACGACGCCCATGGGACGATATAGGGCAGTGGATATTGTTACATCGCCACTACACACTTCACTAACGACAACTATCGTTATCTACGAAACTGTCTTTTAAATGTAAAATTCGAACTTTTTTATTTAAATTATCCTCATAATTAATTAAATTATCTTTTATAAGTGAAAAATCCTGTAATTTAGGGACAGCCCGTCGTGAACCACGTGGCCAAGCATTGTTATTAAGTAGTAAACTATAACATATCAAATGTAGGTTGTTTGATATTGAGCTTGCCCATCACCGTTTGCAGTTCTGACAGTAGTACAGTACAACTGTAGTATTAGTTACAACGTTTTATGGTTATGCCGAAAAGCGATTATTGCAAATAAAAATGCAACCATTTAAAAATTTAAATTAGTATTTTGAAAAGGTTTGTGCAGGAAAACAACGGAGTACCTATTTGTCAGTAGACTCACAGGTATCAAAGGAACTCGACTAACCTTTATATTATGTAACGGAAACGAGGCTTTCTAAGCTTTGCTACAACATACAGTATAGTGCCTAGTAACTACGCTACAGGAGCAAGGAAGATCTAAAATGTTATCAGGATCCATACAATTTCGCTTGACCCGCATTTCTAATACAAAAGGTACTTTTGCTTTTACTCAACAAAGACCAAACATTAGTGAAAGTGCACTTTGAAAAGCCATGTATTTCTCGTGGCCGGCCGGTCATATTACATGCAATGCATGTTTGCGTGTGTCCAATGACCAAAATGTTGACGTTTTTGCATCGAATGAACGTGTTTGTGAAGCTCATAATGGCTAGTTTACAATAACGTCATAAGGGAAACTATTAAATCTTATAGAATTAAACCTCCGAAACATATTCCTTCTATATTGCGTTTACGCAATTTTTCCGGCCTAGACATTGACCAACTCAGGAGAGATGGTGCTCTTATTGATTTTGCTCCATTGCGGGCTGCTTCTTCTATAGATGACAAAATTTACTTTTTGAACACCGCTATTCTGAATCTCTTTGACGTCCATGCGCCAGTTCATAAGTAAAACTAAAGCGCCCTCCTGCCCCTTGGATGACTAAGGGTGTACGAGTGGCAATGCGCAAACGAGATCGGGAATTTACGAAATATAAAAGAGTACGTACAGAAGAGAACTGGTGTAACTTCAAATTGCTAAGAAACATGTGCAATCAGATGGTACGAAATGCTAAACGCCGTTACATTCACGATAGCTCAAACAACACTTCGACCGCTGATACGTGGAATTTCTTAAAATCTCTTAGTATTACTAAGCCAATGTCATCTGATAATAATATACAAATACAAATAAGATACAAATCGTGACTTTGTTTCAACCACTACGCTGGAATCTACTGTAAGATCACGAACCATTACTTCTATTGCTTCTTTGCAACCTCTGACTATTCCTTTTTTCGAATTTTCTCCTGTAACTCGAGATGAAATAGCTAAAGCTGTATTGGCTATTAATTTCAAGGCTGTAGATTGTGATGAGATTAGTAAATTTATGATTATAACGTTGCTTTATTTCCTTCTGCCAGCTATTACTCATGTCATTAATTACTCACTGGACTCAGGTCAGTATCCAACATTGTGGAAGAGACTTATATACGTCCTCTCCCAAAAATACCTAACCCTGAACTACCAAATCATTATCGTGCAATTTCTATTCTCCCATATCTCTCTAGAAATCTGGAAGCCTGTGTACATAATCAATTATCTATTTTCATAAAAAAATATAACCTACTGAATAACTTATAATCTGGGTTTAGCTTTGGTCACAGTACCACCACTGCACTTATTAAGATCACTGATGACATTACAAAAGGGATGGATAAACGGAAAGTTACAGTGGTGGCGCTTGTTGATTTTTCAAATGCTTTTAACACAGTCGACCACGATATCATCCTATCCATTTTTTCTTACCTCAGATTCTCATCCCCATCCTTAGAGTGGGTCTCATCCTATCTTCGCGGTCGTCAGCATTTGATTAGGTCAGGGGAGCAGTTTTCCGCTTGAGCTGACGTTGAAGCTGGCGTACCGGAAGGTGGTATATTATCTCCAATATTGTTTTCACTGTTTATAAACTCTATATCTAATGGTTGTAATGCAATGTTTTACGTAATTTCGACAAATAGCCACTTTAGGCCATGCCTAGTGTGGGAGTCATAGGATTATTGTATTTTGGCTGTGATTTTTTTTTTGGTAAATAAATAAATTTATTTATTATTTCAGTTTTTCGTATCATCCGTACGCCGATGACCTTCAACTATATGTACAATACAATATCGATGATATAAATAGAGAAACCAGGAAACTCAACACAAACTTAGATGCCATCCGTATCTGGTCACATAGATTTGGTGTTTCATTAAACCCGTTAAAATATAAAGCAATGGTTGTGGGTAGCTCCAGAATATTGAGTATGGTTGACTATGAAAACCTCGAATCAGTTCTATATAATGGAATTACAATTCCATTTTCTCATTCCATAGTCAAATTAGGATTACACATAGATCACTGTATGAACTGGTGAGTACAGATCTCGGAAATTAATCGTAAAGTTGTCGTCACCCTACGTTTAATCTATCGTATGAAAATTTTCTTACCCTTCAAAACCAAGCTTTTGCTTGTTAATTCCCTTATTCTTCCTATTATAGACTATGCAGATGTGTGCTATCCAGACCTCTCGCAAAA
>DWHP01003275.1:0-13558 GCA_018247895.1 Parnassius honrathi
AAATATTTAATTTAAAATAAAAATAAATGTTTTGTTTTGTAATAAGTAATATAACACATATAGGTACAATATATTTAGTTTAGTTTTCTTTATTTTTTCTTTATTTTCTTTATTTTTTTTTTCTTGTGTTTTCTCCCCCCCCCCCCAAGGGGGGACATAAATTTTAATTTCTAATTAAGAGGTGTCAAGTTGCGTGACTCCTATAAATTAAAAATAATGAAAATATAAAAAAGTGCCGTCACTGAGATCTTATACACACCTTGAGAAATAGTGCCGTCACTGAGATCCTACATACACTCAGATTGCATCATCAGAAAGGTGAGGTTAAAACTGTCACCTAGGTCTTTAAGAGCCCTTTAAAATTAGGTCAAAAACGATCGTCCTATCCAGCGTCGTCAGTGTGGTCTTACAGTGATGCTTACCGTCAACGCGGGTGGTAAGCGCGGCCCGTAAACGCGCGGATGACCCGCTTAAAACTATAAAACGAGCTTAGAGTCACGCGGTTTCGTTTAGTGTTGAAACGGGTGGCTGAATGCCACCAGCGTGGGCCATCCGCGCGTGTTGGTTAAACTATGTAACGATTCAAGAGAAGCAACGCTCGTGGCTTGCGACGCTTATCAACTGCGCCGACGAAAGCGGCACTGTAAAACCACACTCACAGAGATCCTATATCCACCTTCGGATTGCACCATCAGAAAAGCGAGTTCGTAATAGTCACCTAGGTCTATACGAGCCTTTTCAAATAAGTCCAAACAGTGGTTCTATGTAGTGCCGTCACTGAGATCCTAAACTTATCTTCAGATTCCACCATAAGGAAAGTGAAATCATCACAGTCGTCTTGGTCTTTATGAGTATCTTTCAAATGAGACAAACACAATGATTCTGTGAAGTGACGTCACTGAGATCTTAAACCCACCTTCGAAGTCCACCATCAGCTAAGTGATATAATCACAGTCATCTAGGTCTTCATGAACCTTTTATAAAATGAGTTGAAAAAAAAAAACAATGGTTCTACGTAGCACCACTAAGATCCTTTACCCATCTTCTAAATCAATCATAAGGAAGATGAGATCATCACAGTCAACTTAGTCTTCATCCTCCGTCAAACCAAATTCTCTAAATATATAAAATTATGAAAAATCTAAGTAGCATAGAAATAATGTAAGTGGCTACTATGAAAGTGGGTACACACTCACGATCAGTTTTTGGACGTACTTCAGTTCGACTGAGCTATTTCAACTGCCAGTACGCGCGAGAAAATCCGTGGGTTGTCGTCAGTTGAAAATTTCAACTTAAGATTCCACACTTACGGTCCATCTTTGTACGTACGTCAGTTCAACTAATAATTTTAACTGACCGTGTGTGGTGACTATTATATTACAAGTTAATTAGTGAAGTGACATCTATCTATCGCTGTCCGAAACTTACGGCGCTCCCAGTTGACTCGGTAACTCGAGTGCAAGCGGACTGGAGTAAAATTTATTTTCACTTGAATACTGAGTTAGACAAATTCACTCGTTTGAATCGAAAAAACAGAATTCGATTCACTACACTACCGTAGGAATAAAGTCTGTGGTTATAAACTTTTTGGTAGAAAAATAAAGTTTAGAAGACAGTAAATATTGTCTCATTGATGCACAAGTGGTAACATAATATGGATAATATGATGCATGTTGGTCAAATATTAATATTCCACATTATGCATTTCTCCTTTTTATTGTTTTGTGGTAGCATGGTAAAATTAGTCAATGACATTCAAACATGAAAACTGATGAATTTAATTTAATAATATAAAAAAGAAGAAGAATACAAGAGTTTACTTTTCCACCAATCATTTCGGAAAATCAAAAATGTAAAAAATGTGTCGAATATCCTAAAACAAATCACAAATACAGGTTTTAGGTGTTAAAAGTGATAGATTTAAAGTATTATGTAATTAGTAAACTCTAAATTAACAAATAAATAGAATAAAATTGAATCGATATTGCAGCGAAGAGCAGAAGTGAAGGCGGGCGGTGGTGGGGTGGTTAGGACCGGTGAACCTGTCCGTATTACAGCTAAGGGTCTTAAGTTAGTCCTGAAGAAGATGACTGGAGGAAAATCACCAGGGTACGATGGTCTCAGTGTCAAGCACCTCCACAATGCAGGAGCGTATCTCCCAAGCGTTCTGGCAATGTTGTATACTTTTTGTATTGGGCACTCCTATTTACCTGCCGAACTAATGAGAACTATTGTTGTTCCTATAGTAAAAAACAAGACTGGGGATATATCTGATAAGGCTAATTACAAGTCTATATCCTTAGCAACTGTATTGGCAAAGGTACTTGACGGTTTGCTGGAACGACGATTTAACGACTATATACAACTAAATGATGCTCAATTTAGTTTTAGACCAGGCCTGTCGACAGAGAGTGCTATAATGACGCTGAAGGGTACTGTCAAATATTACACTCGGAGACAAACACCAGTGTATGCTACATTTCTAGATCTCTCCAAAGCATTTGACCTGGTTAATACTATGGACAAAACTGCATGAAATATCCGTTCCAGCTGAACTTGTCACCACTTTAAAATATTGGTACGGTCATCAAGTTAACCAGGTTAGATAGTCTGGCGAGTTATCCGACGAATATGTATGGGAATGCGGGGTGAGGCAGGGGGGTTTTCTTCGCCTGTGCTGTTCAGTCTCTACGTAAACGGGCTCATTGGTGCACTCAGTGAAACAAGGGTTGGATGTTATATTTATGGTCATATGATTAATAATATAAGTTATGCCGATGACATGGTGTTGCTGAGTCCATAGGTAGGTGCGTTGCGTAGACTGTAACCAGTGTGTGAGACATACGCTGCTGAACATGGATTCATCTATAACACCAAGAAAAGTGAGTTATTGGTGTTTCGTGTTAACAGTAAGAAACTCTTGATTGTGCCGCCAGTAAAACTTTTTGGTGTGCCATGAAGTAGAGTTTGTTAATTTAAATATTTGGGACACATTGTTAACGAATATTTGACAGACAACAATGATATACAGAGAGAGTGACGCGCATTGCCCGCAGATTTGCTAGGTGTACAAATGACATAAAATTAACCCTCTTCAAGGCGTACTGTCAAACATTTTACACCTGTAGCCTGTGGTGCGACTACATGCAGAGGACCTACAATGCGTTAATGGGCCTTCCTAGACACTGTAGTGCTTCAAGCATGTTTGCTGAAACAGATGTTGATGATTTTTATGGTATCTTAAGAAAGCGAACTGCGTCAATGTTGTATAGACTACGGAAGAGCTCAAAAGGTATCTTGTGGATATTTCAAGATAGGCTTGACAGTCCCATTCAGAGGCATTGGATTCTAATGCACGTGGGAGGGACATTCAAGTATCTAAAATGATTGCTCTCTTTCTATAGATATAATTTATTTTATTCTTATTTTATTATTGTATTTTTTTACTGACATAGTTTATGTAAATTACTAACAAAAATGTGTACGGATATGTATATCTGAAATAAGCATTAGTATTATTAATATGGCAAATCTTTTTCCGTTATTTTGCAAATATGTATACTGTAAATCTGTTAAAGTTCAAAAATACTTCTCCTATTTACTTTCAATTAAATTTGTGTATGTGTGTACATGTTAGGGCCACTGCCAGCGCAATGCGACCGCATATCGAATGGATCGGCTTAATTGGAAAGGACCAATGTATCACATAGATAACAACATAAAGTAAAATTTTAGGCTGACAACTTACAACGCATCTGCGTTTGGATTCTTAATTTGGAATAGATATTTGTTTCTAAAATACACAGCATTACAGCTATCAAGTTAAAATATATATTATTTTAACTTCAGAAAATATTTGCGATAATCTCCCACATTTTATGTTTGTACCCTTACGCACTAAGACAGTTTTTGAGGTTGTTTTCCTATTTATATTAAAAATACCTGAAATCATCATCATCATCATTATGGTCCTTCATAAGTTCACTGCTGAACATAGGCCTCCCTCAAGGAATGCCACAAAGCACGTTCCTGTGCCACCTGCATCTATCGACCTCCTGCATATCTTATCAGGTCGTCACTTCAACTAGTGGGGATCACCCTACACTTGACTTACCGTTACAAGGGTGCGACTCTAGTACCTTTTTTCTCCATCGGTTGTCGGTTCTTCGAGCTATATGACCGGCCCATTAGAACTTCAGCTTACAAATTCATTGGGTTTTTTCGGTTACTCTAGTTCTACTGCGGATATCCTCATTTCTAAGTTTATCACTCAGAGAAACTCCAAGCGTAGCCCTCTCCATAGCTCACTGAGTGACCTTGAGCTTTCTCATACGGTCAGCAGTGAAGGCCACTTCTTAGATCCATAAGTTATCACTGAAAACAAGCACAGGTCGTATAATCTCATTTTCGGGTTTTGAAGTATACCTGACGAGAAGATGTGTCTTAATTTTCAGAACGCTGTTCAGCCTAGTTGAATCCGTTGATTGACCTCTCGGTCGGAGTTGGACTTACCTGGTACTATTTGTTTTAGGTAAACATACTAAGACGTGGTCCCTCACTGCTGGCCGTATGAGGACGCTCAAAGTCGCTCAGCGAGCTATGGAAAGGGCTATGCTCGGGGTTTCTCTGCTTGATAAACTGAAGAAATGAGGATATCAGCAGTAGAACCAGAGTGACCGATATAGCTCAACAGATTAGTAAGGTGAAGTGGCAATGAGTCGGCCGTTGGGGAAAAAAGATTCTCGAGTGACAGCCTCGTACCAGTAGGCGAAGTGTAGGGCGACTCCCACTAGATGGAGTGACAATCTGGTAAGGCATGCAGGAAGTCGATGGATGCAAGTCGCTCAGGGCCGTGCTTTGTGGCGTACCTTGTGGGAGACCTATGTTCAGCGGTGGACTTGTGAAGGGCTGTAATGACGATGATGATAATAATAAAACATACTCATCAACAACTTCGAGCGAGTAGTAGTGAGTTTGGTGATGGCGTAAGAGAATCCATCACCCCATTCCTTCCCGTGCGTGTCGTAAGAGTTGTCGTAAAAAGATCTCATGGCATCCGATAAATGGCGGTTTAATCATCGCGAGACGTTGAATATTCAGACAGGTGACGGTAAGCAGTGCCACAGGTGCAAGACGTCTAGTACTACGATCACCAATCTGCCTGCCAAGTGTGGCGATTACAACAAATAGGACAGAGGCGCAGGAGAGACCTGTGTCTAGCAGTGGACTTTCACAAGTCCACTGCTAGACACAGGTCAGGGTTTTCAACTTTTAATGATGATATAGATGATAATCATTGACTAGATTCAATAGACTAATAGACATGTATGAATATAACATTGTACTAGGAACTCATTTTCGTAGTTATTATTTTGTGGTCACATTAAAAAAACACATACGTTTAAATTTAATGATCAATAAGTCCTAAAAGTAATCATTTTAATACCGTTTCTTTCCTAGGAAAATAATAAAATCAACTCTATTCGATCATTACCGTCTAATCATTCACGTAAAATACACATTCAGATTGTATCTCGATAAAAATCTATTAAAGGTCCACTCTTCATTGGTGTGGATACGCTGACTCTATTCTTTTATGCGCGCTTTTCTTTTAGCCCTAGTTTAAAACGTGTTTTATGCGATTAATGTAGGACCAATTTATAACCTGCCGATGGGAAACACGGTCAATGTAAAATGTGAGTACAGATTTGCTCACGTACCACGCTCACGTATCAATGAATGATCTGTGGAGGTTAAGCTGGGCAAATTAAAGTGCCTCCACTCTTTCAATAATATATTTTTTTTCTTTCCAGTAGTACAGTTTGCAATACAGGTATATAGCACAGAAGAGAGAGATGAAGAAGGAACACAAGTAATTAAATGTATAAAAAGAATTTAAAATTGGAAGCCGAGAATAAGTTGTCACAATTTAAAAGGAAACCGTTACTAAATATACAAAATAAAAAGATAAAATTGCAAGTCGTCACATTAGCCCCCCCCCCTCCCCGGAGATCTTTAGGGTCGATGAAAATCTGGGAATCGTACTCGGCAATCATAACGAGACATCCTGAATTACGTAGGAATTGGAAGTGTTCTTGTACAATTAGGAGTAGCGTTAGCCCCATGTGTCATATGCACAGTCGACGACGCACCAGAAGTACCTCGTTCATCCGTCAGGATATAGGCCGGTTTCAACCTGTCGATGGAGACGTTGACTATCCTATCAGCAACGTCAATTTTGAAAAAAATTTCACCTTATACGGACCGGCATAAGGTGGTTGCAAAGATCCCCGTACAAAAAAAACATGTCGTAAAAACACATCTAAAACAGTCGATAAGTCTTAAAAAACGAAGATTTTACGCGTGCCGTGTCGAGTAACCGTTGTAGGTTGTAACTTTTTCATATGTAAACGCAACCTGTCTAGAAAGTCAGTGTAATCGGTCAGTCTGTCAGCAGTCGATTCAAACAAGTCGCCGGGTAACTTAAACAGTTCTTCGTACACTAGTTCAGAAGTAGAAGCAAACAAGTCGTCCTTCCATGCACTACAAATATCCAGAATCCAGAACTAGAATATCCAAGTGGAAGTTTCACAGTCCGGTTCTCGTCTGCGAGGCACATAATAGCTGCCTTAATTTGTCGATGGAATCGTTCCATTAAACCATTGACAGCGGGATAATACGCAGTAGTTTGTATATGTCGTGAAACTATAAGCGCTGATGTCAGACTGAAAAGATGGGATTCAAATTGTTTCCCTCTAACTGTGGTTACTTTTTCTGGGCAACCAAAACGTGATATCCACGATTAAATTAAAGATTTTGCTACACTCTCCGCTCTGATGTCATTTAACGGCACTGCCTAGTACACCTAATAAACCTTTTCTATAGCTGTGAAGCAGTATCGGTAACCATCAGAGACGGAAATAGACCTATCAAGTCTACGTGAACATGAAAGAAACGGCCTGTAGGAAGCTTAAAATCCTGGATAGAGGCGTGTACGCGTCGCCTCGTGTACGATATTTTCGATCTCTGGCACGAGTTACACGAGCGCGCCCAATTCCGACAATCCTTCCTAATGCCCGGCCATATATACTTCTCAGTCACCAGTTTAATAATAGCCCTAACACTTGGATAACTAAGACCATAAATATTGTCTAAAACCATTTTACGGAATGCCGCTATTATGATTGGTTCTGTGGCAAGATATTTTAAAGAAGATTTTCGTACCACCAATACAGACCTTCTGTAACTCAAGAGACGAACCATTTCGCAACATATTTTGGAGTTCTGAGTCCGTGTCCGCAGAAGCAGCTGTGGCAATAGGGTCTAACGAGCGTGGTATTACATCCGTTTTTGATAACGCATCCGCGACAACATTGTCCTTCCCAGTGTGTGATGGATATCTATTGTGAATTGGGATATAAAATCTAAATACCTAAATTGTCGCGGAGAGCAAGCGTCATGGGACTTCTTAAAGGCTGAAATTGTCAAAAATCGTCTTATAACGTGTCAATATAAAGAATGTTTTAATTCAATCACATGTCGAAAATATTTTACTGATTCGTAAATGACTAAGAGTTTACGATCATATGCGCGGTATTTGACCTGCGTTTGCGAAAGCTTACGCGAAAATGATCTAGGACCTCCTGCTGCAAGACTGAACCAATGGTGACGTTGGATTCATTAGTTACTATGGTCAACGGAGCAGATGAATCTGGATGAGCTAGAAGAGCGGCGTTAACAATGCTTGCCTTGCAGGCATTACAAGCGCTTTCTAGGTTAGCAGTCCAGTTAATGTCGCTGTTGCCCTTCACCGATGGACCACTAAGTAGTGCATAGAGACGAGCCTGACACTTGGCAGCATCCTGAATAAAGGGTTTATAAACGTTTAATGCTCCTAAAAACCGCCCAAGATCCCTGATAGTTTTACGTAGGGGAAAGTCAAAAATAGTCTTCACCTTGTCACCAACCGGTTTAGTCCCTTTTGAAAAAAAACAGGTAACACGGAAACTCCACCTGCGGCACGGCGAATACGCACTTGTTTGTAATTAATGAAATACTGTATTCACTTAAACGCGAAAATACTGCACGTAGATGTTCCTGGTGATCCACCTCATTAGCGGAAGCAACTAATACGTCATCGATGTACACAAAGCAAAACTCGGGACCACTGAGGACCTCGTCCATGAAACGCTGAAAAGTTTGCGCAGCATTCCTAAGTTCAAAGTTCATTAGTGGGAACTTAATTAGTCCGAAAAGTTTCGTAATAGCTGTTTTCTCTACATCCTCAATTGCAACCGATATTTGATGGTACGCTTGAACTAAGTCTAATCTACTAAAAATTTTATAATTAAAGAGATTGTGCGAAAAGTCAGCAATATGGCGTACTGTATATCGATCTGGTGTCGCGCGAGCATTGAGTGCACCGTAATCCGCACAGGGTCGCCGACCTTAACCTTTTTCAGGCACTAAATGGAGTCAGGTGGTAGTCGCCTTGGTCGCAAACACACAAGTGGGCTTGCATTTCATCCTGATATAATGCTGCGTATGGTGCTTGATTTTTGGCTCCCAAGGAGCTCCGACCGGCCGCATTAAATCAGGATATTCTTGAAGTATCCATTGAAACGATGTATCTCCTGAAATGATCTTTATGTGAGGGCACGGGCAAGCAAGTGCAATCGAGGTAACTGATGTTAGCGGAGTGCAATTATCAATTAAAAGTCTACACCTATTATCAGCTTGCTCACGTCAGCTGTTATAAAACGACAAGAAAGTCTAAACATAAACTTAACCAACCACATATAGCAATTACAGTATTACTTGCAGCAAAGAGCTCGTAGTTAGTATTATTGCGTCGCTGCATATACACTAAGCTCAATGGATAAACACAAAAATCAGATCCCGTGTCGAACGCTTAGCGTTCGACTTACACCCATCAGCGGGTGCAGCGATCGACCATCCAACTCGGTTTTTAAATAATCGCAGGGCTTTATACATTTAGCCGCTTTCCCGCCGTAGTTGTAGTGATACCAGCAGTATCGCTGGCCATCCATCATCAACTTCTCGACTGACTGCGACGCCAGCTGCTCGATTTCGACCTCCTTTTCGGGAAGTCGCTCCGTCTTCTTTCTGTCAAAATTTCATCAAGCCTTGGCCAGCGCATGAATCTTCCAATTTAGGTCTTCGAATGCTGGAGACGAGCATTAAGTGGATGTGGTAACTACTTGCTGTGCTGACGTTTGCGGCGTGGCCTCAGCTACTATAGTTTGTAGCAAGCTGGGTAGTCGACTCGACCATAAGGTACGCAGGAGCTCATCTGGGAACCCTGATCCAGCTAAACTGCGAATATGTCGCAAAAACTGGCTCGGTTTTCGATCTCCCAATTCCTGATTCATGAGTAACTGTTTGATTTGCTCGCTTCTTGAAGCAGATAGTCTGACAATCAACTCACGTTTTGTGTGTCGTATTTCTCGTTCACCGGTGGTCTAATTTTTAGATCTTCCGCAGCAATTTTTGGATCTAACACTGATATAACATGATAATATTTTGTGATATCATGTAAAATTCGCTAATGCAAATTGGCAATCCAACTGTGCAAACCAAAGCGTCGGTTTCTATGGCCAAAATGGGGGGATCTTAATGCCTACTTGGCAAAGCACCGCTTCACTGCCACTAGTGCTGCTTTTTGATGCGTCTATGCTAACCTCTGTCCACATTTTTGATGTACTTTGTACTCTATGCTCTTCTCGGGGCAACCGGTTGTGGAAGTCAAGCTGGGCAAATGAAAGTGTCTTCACTCTTCCAAAAATATATATATTTTTCTCTCCAGAATTACAGTTTGCAATACAGGTTGTAATTTTTATAAATTATATTTATAAAAAATGGTGTAACTTTAAAATAGTTTTGATTAGCCTAATAATAATAATTTCGTCCTCCTTACAAGTACAATTATCAGCAATTATCAAATATACTCCATATAATTCTCATTAGTATCTACATAGTTAAGTTATTTAAAATATTTTAATGTTATATGTATGCTGTTGTCCTAAAGGTGTCATCCCTATTTTGACTACCTCGTTGGTCTCATGAAATGTTGAATTTTCTGGGTTTAAATCCTAGCTTATTGGGTTATCAAAATATTCGATTTTTCTTTTCAGGAAATCTCATTGTTTCGGAAAGCACGTAAAACCATAGACCTGCGAATCATCTCTCTCCGGTTGTGATCATTGCCGTCGCATCGGATGATGAGAGTGACGAAATAGAAAGTGTACAGACACGGGCAAATGTACACATGAATTGAGAAATGAATTTTTGCGTACGTGGTAGAAACACGCTGAAGCTATATTATGGTTGTAGCAAGAATGGGTCAGCTCGACAGAGGAAGGATCAAGCTCTCACAGAATACAAGCGTTAAATAGCAGCTTAGTACTGCTGTGTTTTGTATGGTGAGTGTAGAGAGCTAGAGACCCGTTTTACTGGAAACGAAGCACTCTACCTTTGTTCTCAGGGGTAACAATACACCTGTGTTATGATTCTTAATCGTGGATAAATGTAGATATCTATGGACCACATCATCCACTTACCATCAGGTGGACTGTGTGCTTGTTTGTCACCCTTATTCCATAAAAATAAAAAAATTGCTTGCGCGTACACTCGGGCATTCTCATCTGACTAACGTGGGATTTTTCCATTGCAGAGAGAACTTGCCCTTATCGCCAAGTTTGACAAGCAGTTTGACAGACGTCACACATCCCTCGTGTATACGAGTAATTCCGCTATTTATTGAAAAAATAAGATTTTTGTAATCAAAGAAGTAATTCCCCCAAATCACCTCTTACGATATCCTCGGGATAATGATATAGGGTTATTAAATATTTATGGCGCCACTACTCGGCGATCTTTTTATCTCGGCGTTTAAGGATAAAATTAAGAATGCATTGTCACCAAAAGGTCTCTTTATTAGCTTTGTTTACAACTAAAACAAGCGGACACTTTGTTGGTAGTACGACACTGGTAATGGTATGGTAGCTTACCGTAACAATATAATTTTTTACTTGTTTTTAATCACGATCACAATATAAACGATATTTAAAATGAAACAAATTCCCTGACGTAAATGAATCACTAAAATGGAAAAATTCGCAATCATCTACAACGCAGGACTAATTCATCTACTTAAGCTTAATTTAGCCGTCATTATATGCTCTGGGAAGATGGCGCTAAACCAGGTAAACGTTCGACACGGACTCGATATTTTTTCGGTATCCTGATTTATCACCACTAGTTAGCTCCGCGTATCACGGAAGCGTCGCGTCGCAAGTGTAAGCTATTCGCGGGGAAATATAAAAAATGATCAATACAAATATCTTTAAAATAAATACATTTATATTATTTTTCATTAACTACAAAAATAAAATTTTCGCGGATATTAAGATTTTAGTTACTGACCCATTTTCATTGCTCACAAGTTTATTCTCTTGAGACAAGGCTTGGACATGCTTATGCTGTTTGTTCGAAAGGATCTTCATGTTATATTTTGTTTTATTCCATCGGGACAAAAAAAGAAATTTTCTGTATTCTGCAAGTCTTTTAAAATTTTCATACAAAAAAACCTTAGAAGTTTATATATTTTCAAATGCTTGGGAGTAGTGGTGTTGGGAGTAGTGGTGTTGGGAGTAGTGGTGCTGGGATTAGTGGTAAATGCACGCAATTGAGGGAAGGCGGGAGGTGCTCTTCAAACTAGGTAAGACACATCATTTTATTTTATTGAGCGACTGGTTGCAAAGTAACCTTTAATATCTTTAGTATGATGGATTTCCGCAAAGTAACGCCTAATTCTATTAATTATAAGATAATTGCTGGCAACTTATTTCATTCCTTTGATGTACGTATGGTGAATGACGAAGCAAACCGTTTGGTTCGAATGCGTGATAAGTCAACAACGAAAGGGTAGACTCTGGCCGAACTCTGATGGTCTATGGAGAAGGAAAAATTAAATTATGCGATTACTGCGCACACTCTCCGAAATGCATCCTGTACACAACCGAAGGGATGGCTACTTTGCGCCTGTGTTCAAGGCTAGTAAGATCGCTTCTTACCAAATTCGGATTATCTATAAGCTTCTTAGTACGCCTTTCTATTGAGTCCAAAGGTGCTAGGTAGCATTTTTAGCACCAGCTCATGTATGACAGCAATACTCCATGCACGACCGGACCTGCGCTTTATACAACGTAAGCAGCTATCCCCGTGCGAAGTATCGCCGAACCTCTGCAAGGACTCCTAGCTTCTTTGCAGCTGATTTGGCTTTGGACACAGTGAACCACCCGAAGTTCAAATTTAAGGATATTCCAACTCCCAACAACTGAAGGCGGTCGGTGTATTCCAGTGATATATTTCGAAAGAAAGAGCCAAGGTGAGCTGCGTCCTCTTTGCTGTGAAGAGACACGCTTGTGTTTTAGAGACGTTGAATTTCAACAGATTGAACTTATTTTTCTCGTTTCCGCTTTCGCTACCAGCTAACACTACGTACGTACGCCTGTACTTGGTGCTAATGATAAAGAATTTAGCACTGTCAGTTACGCAAATGGGTTGTAATTTTGCTGTCAAGTACCGAAAATAATTCTCCCATGCATTTTCAAATATTTTCTCAGCGCAAAAGTAGTAGTTATTTTGCAACTAGCAGTGAGGACTATCAAAATTTAAAAGTCACATTTATGATATCGTAGTATTTCTAGCTTATTATAAAATATTATAAACATAGTAAATACAGTTCTTGTTAAATCATCTCCATTCTTAAGGTGTTGGTTAGTCGGTCAAAGAATGTGCTTTTTCATAATTCAACGAATATTTTATTATGAACAGAGACAGTAGTCGTATAAGTGTAATTTAATACTTATAAACATCGATCAATACGTACTACGCACTAGATTACGCATCCCGAACACTCACTATGTTCAACTGAACTGTACTGCAATCCGTACACCTTATTTTAGTGACATTTAGTGTGACTTTGATATTCATGGAGTGCGAAGCGGCGCTAGTAATACGAAAATTTAAATCAAAGTTTGAACTTTGACGTAAAAACAATTCAGTAGTAAAGTAACTAGAATTATTTGTGGTTCAAGTGAAAAAATAGGTAATAATGTCGTAATACCGTAATAGAAAAAATATTTCTTCATTTAAATGCCACGTTATCTACAATCATGGACTAGAACAACCGAATGTAGGTAAAATATTTTACTGAACAAAAACTTAACGTGCTGTTTTTAGAAAGATTTTTAATTGTTTTAATGTAATCAATAAATGTAATAATAAATGTATGTTTTTATATTTTACATAGTTATCTTTTAAAATTTCCTAAAAATATCATTAAAATATAATCGTGACATAATTTTATGTAATATGTAGTAAATCAGCACATATTTAAAATAAATGACAATTTTTATAATTTTTAAAATTTTATAATTTATACGTGGTAGAGCCACGCTGCAGTTATATTAAAAATATAGTTGTAGCACGGATGGGTCGGCTCGACCGGGGAGGGACCACGCTCTCACAGAAT
>DWHP01003276.1:0-13557 GCA_018247895.1 Parnassius honrathi
CTGGTAAGACATGCAGGAAGTCGATGGATGCAGGTGGCTCAGGACCGTGCTTTGTGGCATACCTTGGTGGAGGCCTATGCTCAGCAGTGGACTTGTGAAGGGCTGTAATGATGATGATGAATCGCATAACAACAAATACAAGTAAATGTAAGATAAATAACCTGCGCTGCAGCTCGACAGCTGTTCTAGACTTGAGGAACCAGTCGAATCTGAATTGCGGAGCGGCATGGACTGCAGCACGGAGCTCCTCGTACACATTTTCCTTGTCGAAGCCGAGCTTGTGCAACATACACACCAAAAACCTGGTAAGTTTAACAAAGAATAATCAATAAATATAAACTTTATTTTGACCGTTTACGGATTCTCATTTTTGACAATTGCAGAGGTTAAATTTTAAGATCTTACGAACTAGTACAAGTAAAAATACAATCTCACACTTTGTGAATGTCATAGGCTAAGTAAAATGTATAAATCTGTGGCATCGGACTGATTTTGTAAATCATTTTAGATTCATCCTAAAATAGGATAAAATAGGATACAACGAAAATGAAAACAAATAAGTAACAACAACAAAAAGTTACCTGTCTTCTTCCTCCACATAATTTTTACCCTTGTTTGTGCCATATGAAATTCTAAGCTGGTGGAATGGTGCTCTATAACGCGCCATTTTCGCATCTAATGCTTTCTTAATAGAGGCTCTTCTCTGTATCTTTGCTTCTCCCCTCTCTATTTGTCCCATTATTCTATCAATGTCTTGAAGTTCATGGCATCTCTCCCAGAATACAGCGGAATATTCCATAACCTAATTATATAACATAATTCATTTTGGATATTTACCGTTAGGCGAATTACTTACATTTTGTTGCTAAAATAATAACATGTCAAAGAATAGTTTAATTTAATTTTCAAATGTTCAAATGATTACCTCTTCCGGTGTCTTCCCTTCAACATCTTTTGCAATATTATCAATATCATCTCTGCCGTACTTTTCATTAGCTTTAATGAACTGATTAAAATCTCTTTTAGTCCAATTTGTGAAACCTAAAACGTAAATAGAAGTACCTATCTTTATTATTTTAGTATGAATGTGTATTTATGATATTTATCAATTGATAAATAAATTTCATACTATGTAATAAAAAAAAATATCTATCCCATAAGCTTATAATTCATTCACCAAGTCCACCCCATCCCAGTCTCGTTTTGTACGGGGTGGAGCCACGCTGCAGCTATTACGGCTGTATCATGTATGGGTCGGCTCGACCGGGGAAGGACCACGCTTTCACAGACACCAGCGTAAAATAGCAGCTTGATGCTGCTGTTTCGTATAGTGAGTATAGAGAACCGAAGACCGGTTTTACTGGAATCGAGGCATTCCATCTTAGTCCTCAAGGATAACAACGCATTTGCATTTTGATTCTTAATCGAGGTTAAATGTAGATATCTATGGGCCACAGCATCCGTTTACCATCAGGTGGACTGTGTGCTCATTTGTCACCCCTATCCTATAAAAAGTCTGCCGAAATATTATGTTGTTCTATGCAGGACACATTTTCAATAGAATGCATATTTTTTGAAATTACAAAATATTTTCCATAATGTCGGAATTGGCTAGGCGATCTAAGATTTCCGTTATCGACAAATTAGCTGTAAATAAGTAATGACCGTGTGGTGACTGCGTGAAAAACGATTACTCTATTTCATCCCATTTAAAAGGGAGACACGTAAGAAAGGTCAGAAAGTTGTCACAGCTTCTCAAATATAGCCTTTCTATACTTTGTATTATGAGTCTAGTAGTATGGGAACCCAAGAGGGGATTTTTTAGATTTACTCAAACGCGTCAGATTAAGGTAAGGTGGCTTAATTAGGAGCTAAAAATAGTGCATTTAGAAAATTTGAGAATTTGAGCGTAACGTAAGGGACTAAAAGGGTTACAAAGTTGCAAAAAAATGTTGTCTTGACATTCTCGTGTGTGGTTGATTTTTTTTATTTTGAAGAAAATAATGCAAAAATAACAAAAAAAAACATAATCTGCAGATTTCCACAAGCTGAAATACTAAAAATCGTCTGTAAAGATAAGAGCGTGCAGCTGAAGTAAAGCATGTATTACGTGTATACCCCAATCCGCGCCTCTATCCCTTTCACTTTTTCCCTATCTCCGATTCACACGTGCCATCCCCACCTATTCAGTCACTAAATATCTATACAGTATATAAATATCTGACGCGCTGGAATTATTTTTGAACATCTATAGTAGTTTCACATTTTTGAAAATCTGTAGATGCTTCCCCCACCACTGAGAGGAAACATTATAATACTTTATTCGTCCTAGCAACTAATCTACAAAATGTAATAGGTTCCAATAACGCTCGAGTAAATCGCTATTTAGCATAATGGGCTTCCATAGAGAACCTACGACCCTTTTTACTGGTAATGAGATATTCCATCTTAGTCCTCAGGGGTGGTAGCGCATCTACACTGGGTGCGTTTGGCAGAAAAAAGCGCTAGCAAGCGCTTGTAAGCAAAATGGCGATCGTAAGAGGTAAGCGCTGTCAAATTGTAAGTAGCTATTTTCCTCTAGGACACGAAGTTAGTTTTAACCGGGGAACCTAACCTAATTTAAATATGTTTGTAAGTATTCATATTAAAAACTTACCAATCATGAATTTTTAATAACATGTATATGTGTATTCATGTCATTATATTACTTAAAACTAATATTGCACAAAACAACTTATAAACTCTACTTCAAAACAAAAAAATTAAATAAGCAAAATGGCGGATTGTGTCAGCGCTACTGAAGTTATCAAAGGTGTCCTGGCCGAAAACTGTTTAGTATCGCCATTTTGCTTACAAGCGCTTGCTAGCGCTTTTTTCTGCCAAACGCACCCAATTACGTCGTATTATCAGTTAATAACTACTGCAAATCCGATTCGCTGTGTTGACACACAGATTTTAATACATATTTATTAGTAAATAGCGTGCAATTTCGCATTTTCTCAATAATTTGCATGCGAAATTTGGAAACGATTGTAACGTCAAAACACAACTCGTGTTGACATTTATACGTGTCAATTAATAATAATAATAATAAGTTCTTTATTTCCAAGACATACACCTGAAAACATAGCATCTGCAGCCGAACTAGGAGACCCGTGCATCAGCTGTCAGCGCCATATCCCCACCGTTAATTTATAAAAATATTAGTAGTTAGTAAAAGTATTAGTAAATTGACGTGTTAGTGGCATTTTAGTGGCTACACGGGCTCCGCCCACTCACCCGTTCTATTATGTATGTATTATAGTATCCTATGAGTCATACCAATAGTGCTAACGCCATAATTTGCTCTAGCAAGTAGGTATATGTTGAGCTCTATCGTTTATATTTCGAGCCTTATTACAATACCTGCAATTTCCCAAGTGAATTTTCGAACTGCGTCGGCACATAGGCTCTTGGCGGTGCACCATCTTCACTTGTTGAGTTGTGACGGTGCGAGTTGTGACGTTCTCTCGGCTGCTGTTCGTGTTTTACGGCTGAAATTACAACACGAATTTCCATTTAAAAAATTATATAGATTTTAAATGAAGTACTAATACGACATTCTTTTACAAAAAAATATACCAGCAATGCATTATTTTATTTTATTTTAACCACCACTTGTAAGCTTAAAATGCTTAGGTATGTTAGGAGTAAATAACGACAGTAGTCAAGTGGCAGATTCTAACCCACGAGCTTTTTAGTTTGCAATCCGCACCCTGACATTAGGCTCAGTAGCCTAATGGCAGGGGGCGCAGACTGCGACAGTTCGCTTTAAATTATTAAAAGAGATCCCAGTTTTTTGCCGGTTCTTAGCTGTGGACCTGTTTTTTCCGAACCGTATCTGTATGCCAAGGCAACATCAAGTTTCCCGATTAGCCTCCAAATAACATGGTTTGTGTTGAAGTGTGAGGCACCTGAATTAAAACATTTTATGCAAATAGTTCTTCCCCTACTATCAGACATTCATCTTCTAGCTAAAAACAATTTATATTCATGGACTAACAATGATAAGTTGTGCTGTTAATATTAAACAATCTTAATTGTCTTTGATTGTTCAATTTTCAATAATATTTTTTTAATTACGAACAATACAAACATGTTCATTTTTTATTATATTTATGTTATTATCATTTACAATATAAAGAACAAATATCCATTTAATGTAAAATTAGGAACACTAACCACCACTATAGAATGGATGATTTTGCTGGTTGGCTTTGTGTGCCTCCTTTACGCCCTCCTTTTCCTTATTTGCCTGCCTTTCCAGGAATACCTATAACATAATGCCATATATTGATAAACTAAACTCAAAAATATTGTATATGAAGGGAATTAACAAGTATATGTTAGAATTTAATTTTAAGACAATTTCAGGAGACTAGAGTTGCTGATCAAGTACTTTGAACCAACGAACAGATAAAAGGTAACATAAGAAAATTTTCTACCCTGTTGTCCCGTGGGTGTCGTAGCAGGCGACAGAGGGAAAAAGAAACAAGAAATGGACAACAGCAGCACCTTCACGCTATAAACTAAAAACAAAACTACAGTTGCCAACATGCCTGTCAAACATAGCAACTTTTGCAAATATTCTCCAACAAGGCAGTCCATAGGAGAGGCCTACGTTCAACAGTGGACCTTTAATAGGCTTTAATAAAAGAAATCGTGAATATTCGTCTTACCGTGTAATAGAAATCATGTATGTACGGTGTTCCCGTATTTAGTTGCAGCATCTGTATGTTTATAAGCCACTGTTTCTCACGCTGCGTCATTAGACCGGCGTATTCGTCGACGTCGCTTCCACAAAGACTGTTGTCATCTCCATTCATAATATGCCTGTGAGATTTAAAAAAAAAGGAAAATTATTAAGATAAAATTCACTTCAGCCTTCCACAGTGTAAATATAAAATTTACTAATAGCATGTTACAGTGCCACCTCGGGTCCTGATTTGGCTTTAAACCAACTTAAAGTGTAAAAATAAGAAACTTTTATCTAAATATATAGAATTTGTTAATAACTAGACTGCACCACCTATTCGATGCAAAGAAAGCATCTATGAAACATTTTCTGGGCAAAAAAATTCATTGTGTAAATATGACCTCAATTAGTCAAGTCAATCAGAAGTTCGAAACGTAATCACTTACCTACAACTATACATTAAAGATAAAGAAAAAACAAACAACACTATGTACTGACTTTTTTTTTATAGGATAGGGTGACAAACGAGCACACAGTCCACATGATGGTAAGTGGTTGCTGTGGCCCATAGTCATCTAGATCTATCCTCAATTACGAATTAAAATGCAGATGCGTTGCCACCCGTGAGGACTAAGATGGACTGCCCTGTTTCCAGTAAAAAGGTCTCCGGCTCTCTACACTCACCATACGAAACACAGCAGCATTAAGCTACTATTTTACGTTGATATTCTGTGAGAGCATGGTTCTTCCCCGGTCAAGCTGACTCATTCATGCTACAACTATACTATAAATATAATTGCAGCATGGCTCTACCACGTATAATAATATTCAGCAGTGGCTATACTAATAGGCTGTGATAGACAGATATAGCAGGAGACTTATGTTCAGAAGTGGATTTCTCAGTACTCGAGCAAACCGGCTTCAATCCCCGCAGGCACCAATGAAATTGTTAATTGCAATTTTAAGTGCTGATTTACAATATGCTCGACGGTGAAAGAGAACATCGTGAGGAAACCTGCGTGTCTAAGAAATAAGAAAAAAAAAACATTTCGAAGACATGTGAAGTTGGGCAGCGCGGCGGACAGTTCCTTGCCATAAAACCCTTCCAGATATGAGTGGAGGGCTGTGCCCAGGAGTGCGACGTATATGGGCTGTAAATTGAATTGAACTTGAAACAGATATAAAGACAAAAATACCAAGGAAGCTTACCTGTTCCCATTATTGAACGTCCCATTGGGTCTTTGGTTGTTGAGCATGGGGTGATTGTTAACAAACTGACTATTAGTAAACACTGCACTCCGGTTGTTCAACATCGGGTGATGACTGGCGTTATGAAAGCTGTTGTTATATGGTAGTACCGGGTATGTGCTCTGCATCAAAAACTTCGCAAGGTTTTGCGATGACACCATCTTGTTTGTGTTTGCATTGTTGTAGACACGAGCCTTCTGGGTCTTCTGATCGTTCCTCTGGTTAGCCACTGGCTTAACATTGACATTTTGATTGGACTTGATCTGTTGCGAATGGTTAGTCAGTGGCAATTGGTTCATTGCTGGTTTCATCATATTTTGGTTCGGCTGTGATGCTAGGTTTTTTGGATGTTGTTGGTTCATGATCATATTCTGTTGACTCATTGTAGACTGTTGTTGCTCTGGTCCTTTATTGGTTGGCATTGGGCCCTAGAAAGGTAAAACATTTTATTTTCAATGTGCTTTAAAATAGCTATCTCAATTTTGCCTGACCCAATATACTAGAGCTGATATAAAACATGATTTAAGATATGTTAGAAGTTTAAATAAGTTATTTAATGTACACAAATGCATACACAAACTTTTTAAAACGAAGTTCAGCTTTGGCAAGCTTAATAACCCCAAAATGTTGAGATAAATTGAAATTTAAAATGTGCAGTTTCAAAAATTGGATCTATTATTATAATTCCCAAATGAAATTTCAAACTCGAATATACACCAAATTTTCACGTTATTATGCTGTTAATACTTACACGAAAATTAGGATTAAATTGATTCATACTTGGACTAAAATTTTGTCTTGGCATGCCCATTCCAGGTGGTGGGGCCATCATTCTAGGATGACCCATCATATGAGGAAATTGGTTCATTGCAGGTCCAAACTGGTTACCATTAGGCATCATTTGGTTAACATTTTGGGCCATTTGATTCATATTCTGTCCCATAGGATTCATGTTTTGACCCAATTGGTTCATATTATGACCCATTTGGTTCATATTTTGACCCAATTGACCCATGGATTGATCCATTTGATTAATAGTCTGACCCATATTTTGTCCCATTTGATTTTGCAAAATCTGATTTGTTTGATTAATTTGTGTGTGAACGTTTTGCATGCTGTGCTGCATTTGATTCATCATGCCCTGCCCCATGTGATTGTTTTGGAACTGAGTACCAATTTGGGTGTTCTGCATGAATGGATTATTCTGACTTAATTGATTGATGTTTTGACTTAATTGGTTAATATTTTGGCTCATTTGGTTCTTATTTTGACCCAATTGATTTACATTCTGGGGCATATGATTCTGCATTAGTTGATTTCCTTGTCCAAGTTGGTTCATCTGGCCGGATTGACCAATGACTTTGTTCAAAGGTTGGTTCATCTGATTGACATTGTGAGTCATAGGTTGTTGAGGTGCATATGGAAGAGGAACAGGAGCCTGGAGACCCGGTGGTCTTTGAAGTATAACAGGTGGAAATCTGGGCTGTAGAAAGAAGATAATATTATTACTATGAAATAATACATTCGATATCTGTTAAGAAAAACCAAATAGAGTCTGTTTAATATCTAAATATAAAAATCAATTGCTGTCCCTTAGGATAGCAAAAAGTCAAAAATGGCTGGACAAACTGATGATTTTTTTGCATTTGAGTGGGTCCCTGGTTGGTTTAGATTCAGAAGTGGACCTGTTAAGTGACACTGTTGGCGAGATCCAGAAATCACCCGTACGGACCCGGTTATTCACATTTAAAAATTAATAAGTGATTATCATAAATAAATGTAAATAATAATCACTTATTGATACGGGAAATAATGAAAAATGTATCTTGCCTATTCACCAAGATATTTTTAATAGTCACATTTTTGTAGTTATTTACAAAATATCTTTTCATTTACAAAACACATTGCAATCAATGTAATTTAACGTCAAATTTTTAAGTGTCATACCTTGAAAAAGTTCTGTCCAGAGAAAGCTCCTTGTTGCTGAGTTGACTGGTTCTGCCGCAACTGTCTCTCCAATTCTTCCACTGTGCACACATTTTTGAGCGGTGGCGCAGGCTGCTGCTACAAATGATAAAGACATTAACATTTTAAACAAATTTAATGTTCCGTGTATAATGCCTCCTGGGCACAAGCCTCTGTTAATTTATAAACGGGCTATGAAACAGGTAGTTCCAACACACTGCTCCTTTGTTCACCCATACATTCATTATCTGAACCACAGATTACCCCCTAATAGATTCCGCATACAGTGCCAGAAACGGGCGCAACACATACTTGCTGTAGCTAGCATATGAAGTGACGCTAAAAATCACGTCATCGACGACCAAGTTTGTGACCCGTAGGCACGTCCGAGTTTTCGAAAATTTAAAAAATACTTTGTATCCAAAATACATTACAAACGGCTTCCCGTGCAGTGAAATGGTGTGGCAAGTCAGCTAAGACATCCAGTTATCAAAAAGATGACATAATATTTCATCAGTAAGTAAATTCTATTCTTATCACGTTAACCTATTTCAAATGCACCAGAGTTCAACTTATACTGGTAATATAATGGTGCAGACATCAATTAAGCACCCGTTGATATCTTTTTGAAATGTCCCTTCTCTCATTTCGTAAATTAAAATAGTTGTCTTTGTCTAACGACAGCACGTGTGTCGATAGTGTTGTGATTTATAAGTCCATAGTTGGTTTGGTCATCGTTTACTTTTTTTTGTAGTCATTATTTTATACAAATAGTGGCGTACAATTGTGGTACCTATATATTATAGGTTTCCTAAATGCCCTGAAAGGAAAAAGATGTGGATCGACGCTACTTGTCGAGAGGATCAACGGTTTCCCACCAAGAATGGTGTGCTATGCTCAAGACACTTCACAGATGACAATCTTCATATTACGAAAAACCGTAGAAGGCTGTTGGATTCCGCTGTACCATCTCTATACTTGCCAGTTTTAGTATGGACTTTTACATTTTTTTTAAAGTATAATATCAATGTAGATTACACAATAAGTAATAGCATTAAGTGATTGATTGAAACGTGATATTCTAATATTTAGGCGAATGTTACACGTCGAAATTAAACTATTAACGGATTTATAAATCATAAAACAAGTGAGAGTATAATGTGATTATTGTTATTCTAATTGTTACGGCCCTCAGTTGCCCCGACAAAGGTCGACTGGGATAGGGTCCATCAGTACCCCAACTCGACGAGCAACCCGAGGTTCGGGCCCAATGTGGCCTATGGATAACTATTATATAATGGCTGCACAAGCAAACATAAAACTTACCGGGCTCCGGAGGCAGGGTCGACCACAAAGCGTCGTCAGGGGTAAGTAAAGGTAGTGTGTGAGTAGTGTGAGAAAGTGTGTAATGTGACCTGACTTCACCGATGTAATCTTCAGCAGAACCGCATGCGTTGCCATGCTTCACAAGGCGCAATTGCAGTTTTAGCGATCCACCCGATACGCAAAATTTCTTCGTACAATATCAAAATGCTACACAAGCCACGCGTCGATGCAAATTAATGACAATCGAAGTTACAGTAAGCACTCAAACCCAAGAAAGCCTCGTTATCGCTGATACGTACAATACGATAACGAGAACTCGAGACGAGTGGCTTGCAAATTTTACGTCGTACGTTGCCTAAACATAATGGATTATCTTAACCATACACCATACGATATTATGCTGAAATATGTAAAATCCAAATTTCGCACATGAATGATAGGAATATGCAGTTCCATTGCGAGAGTATTGGCTATGCGATCATCAACACTACTGCCCAGTGTGGTGAGTATAAGCAATTCTATCATGTAAATCATAAAAATGTAATGTAATAGTAATAGTAATGTACCAATAAACAGGCCCACCTATAGACTTCAGTAGCGGTCCTAAAAGACTAAAGAAAAAAAAAGCATTATTAATACGTTTTATTTTTATTTTTATTTTCCAGGTATAAACACTTTCATGGAAAGAGAGTAGTCCATCCATTCAGAAATGACACAATACCTATAATATTTGATGATATGGTCGACATGGAACTAGGCACTGGTGCCGTCAAAATAACTCCAGCACACAGTAAAATAGATTACGAAGTTGCAAAACGTCATCGCCTACCAATTATTCAAGTAATTAATGAAGAAGGGACAATGCAAACTGTTGAAAGTTTTGACAATATGAAACGTTATATTTGCAGAGAAAAGTTGGTACAAAAGTTGGATGAAATGGGACTTCTTAAATCTGTTAAAGCCCACCAAATGATCTTACCGATTTGCAGTCGAACTGGAGATGTCATAGAACACCTACCTAAAGAGCAGTGGTTTTTATCATGCAGGAAATTAAACAAAGCTGCGGCAAACGCCGTCAGCACTGGTCAGTTAAAAATCAACCCGGAAAAGTATGTTAAAAATTGGAAAAATTGGACTAAAGATGAAAGGGATTGGTGTATATCCAGGCAGCTGTGGTGGGGTCATCAGATACCAGCATATAAATGTAATGTTGATAAAGATTTTATATGGATTGCAGCAATGGACGAAGTGTTCGCGAAAATTCAAGCATCTAAATATCTGAGAACTGCACCTGAAGAAATTACAACCGAAAGAGACTCGGATGTCCTTGATACTTGGTTTTCATCTGGAATTTATCCATTCGCAGCATTAGGTTGGCCAGAACATTATGATAGTGTGGATTATAAAGATTTTTATCCACTCAATCTACTGGTGACTGGACATGACATTTTAGGTTTCTGGGTGCATAGAATGGTAATGTTAGGCCTTGAATTAACTGGACAATTGCCTTTTGATAATGTCTTGTTACATGGTGTAATATGTGACAATAAAGGCACGAAGATGTCTAAAAGCAGAGGAAACGTAATAGATCCTATTGACGTTATAAATGGAATTTCTTTAGAAAACTTAAAGGAAAAAGCAGTAGAGATGCAGAAAGATGGAATACTTAAACCAGAGGAATTGAAAAGAGCTCTTGCTTATTACAAGACGAATTATTCGGGTACAAATGGTATTCCAGAATGTGGAGTAGACGCTCTGAGATTTACTTTATTATCTCAAGATATTAAGTCTCATTTTGTTAACTTTGATGTGTACCAATGTCACGCTAACAAATTATTCTGTAATAAAGTTTGGCAAAGTATTAAATATATGCAACTATGTTTTGACAAATTAAAAGAAATAAATGTTGAAATAACTCGTAATGATTTGACTTATTTTGATAAGTGGATATTAAGTAGACTGGCTGATATGGTGGAGAAAGTTAATAAAGCAATGAATGAATACGATTTCCATTTAGCAACTAAAGCAATAAAAACACTTATTTATAATGAATTTTGTGACGTTTATCTCGAAGCGACTAAGCCTGGATTTGACAATGAGGATGATGAGAAAATTGGATATGCACATGCACATACACTTTCAGTAATTTTGAATACTTCATTGCGATGTCTCGCGCCAATAATGATTTATATCACTGATGAACTGATACCAAAGATCCCAGCTTTTGAAAGCAATATTATCCACAATTTTTATGATGAAAATAAAAATTATTACGATTTTCCTAAAACGCAAGATTTTGAAATATGGAAAAACAAGTACCTAGAAAACCAAGTTGATAGACTATTGAATGTCGTGAGTCTAGTGAGAGAATTAAAAGGAATGTATAATATTTCAAACAAAGTTCGGTCGTCAATATGTATTAAAACAAACGACGATGTTCTAATGTTAGATATAGATAATAACGAAAATATTGTTTTGCATCTAACAAGGTGCAGTGATATCAAAATAAATCTAGAATCTAATAAGAATACTGTGTCAGCTCTGCTTGATAAAGGTACACAAGTGAGTTTAGAAATCGAAGGAGATAATGCAGTTACTGTAATATCAGCCGCGAAAGAAAAATTGAGGAATAGAGTGAAAAAACTAGAGGAAAATTTGGCTAAATTAGAAGCAAAATTTTCAAGTCATCACTATGTCACTTCCGTACCAGAACACACAAAGGCATTAGATAGAGAAAGACTATTGGTGAAGAAAGAAGAGTTAAAACATTTACAAAGATTGATTTAACATTATTTTGCTATATTTTATAGATATATTGAGATACTCATGTATGATAAACCTGCCACTAACCTCAAGTTTTTGACTTTTGTTGTTACAACAGAAAAGAAGGGTAAACAAATCCAAAATCCTTCCTTTTCTATGTAAACAACTGTTTGGACGCCTCCGGCGTTTTGCCCTTAATGACTATCGTCGGCAAATCAAAGGTGAGTGATGTAATTATTAATGCCTCTCGAAAGCAGCTCGTAAAGACGGATGGGGAGATAAATCCGTATGCTCTTTTTCGGTTAAGCGCTGTCGTTTATTTATTTTTTTGGAATATAAGACTTCTGCAACTGTGCTCCATGCCCCCGGAGTAGCGCCACCTAGAGGGATGAAGAAACAGCTTCTGAAAGTCATTATAACGCTTTTAAAAGTTCCGCAGTAATTTTATCCTCTCCCGTGATCTTGTTGTTTTAAGGTGCTGGAAAGCCATTTTTGATGAGCGTTTTTTAGTCTTTCTGCGATGTGACTTTCGAAACTTAGCTCCGACCGTATGAATAGTTTCCACGGGCTTGACATTTATCTTCTAAGTACCGAAAACGATTGTGCAATTCGATTTTGCAGTGACCCTCTCACCATTCGGTGATATATGTCAATTTTCATCCTCACAGTCACTGTGATATCACTAACCAATTATCGTCTGTTCTTTATAATGAAGTCAATCTCATTTTGATCGTCGGGGCTGGACCAGATCCACTTTCAGTGGTCTCGATTCTGGAAAAAACAGTTCATCTAATGGGTCTCTCTTACTCCATAAAGTTAGTTAACTGTCCCATGGATTGTGTTGCCCTTTTTTTAGTTCATTGTCTTTTCTTGTACCAAGTTTTGCGTTGGAGTCTCCAAACAACATATATAGAAAGGAATACACGATTCAAAGGATATCGTACATCTTCACCTCCTCATGGGGATTTGCAGAGGTTGGTGCGTGATTCTGTATATGACTTGCTACGAATACCCTTCGTTGATTCTGGGTATAAGATACGCCATCCTTATCGATACACTCCCAATCTTTACAACGTTCTTAACGAGAAACTTTGGACGACAAATCTAACACCTACTTAGATCGTCGTCCGCCCGGTAATAAAAAAAACCTTCTCCTTTCTTCAAAGTTAATCTCATAATATTATACCAACGCGCTTGCCTATCTCTACGTCCAACTCTAGAATCTTTTCATCGGTCCTCAGAGTGAAAGCATCGAAGGTGTCGGTTGCCATCTACCATAAATAAATTTCCTCAGAAATTCTGAGTACCCCTGCCACGCCGATAACCCTGTCGCCACCAAGGGTAGGATTAGCAGGGCCACTGGAGATTGGAGGCCGTTGTTATGGGGAGATGTTTACCTTAGTTGCCTCGCTTGGCAGGCGGATTGGTAATAGAAGTTTTTTACTATTAAGTTATCAGGAGAATGCTGCTATCCATCTAACTTAGTTCCTCTCTGTCGCCCTTTACGACACCCCCATGAT